>JAECUM010014263.1:0-58018 GCA_016617855.1 Megalonaias nervosa
TTTGCAAGAGAAAAAAGAGCAGTTATTTGATAGGTGATGCTTAGCCAATGAAGTTGTTTAAGATTACGAAAATCACAGACAACTTGTATTACTTGAAGAGTTCAAGAACTGTGTCCATAGTGACATTAAGACTATCTTGATGAGCATAAGGTGGAAACCTTGGAAAATGCTGCTCGTACTGCTGGTGAGTATCCCATAGCTCATAAAATTCCTTTTGTAGGCAAGTCTTCCACTCAGCCGTCGTCTGGCAGAAAAGTATTTCAGCCTAATACGAGCCCTTCTAAATTTCAATCTGGCACAGCTTTTAGAAATCAAGCTTCTTGTTATCAGTAAGCTTTATCAGTAATCCTTATCTCTTCCTACCTGTACCTATTGCAAGAAGAAAGGACACGTTATTTCTGATAGCTTTAAATTGAGAAATAAGCATCATAATCAAGACGGACCTGTTCCAAATGCTCTTATTTCTAAGAGGTCAAGGTCACGGTCATGTATTGAAATCAATACATTTGTTGGGTCTAATAAACCCCAGTCTGATTTCATTATGATTTCATTATGGAGAATTATGAACCATTCATGTCGAAGGGTTCTATATCACTCTTGGGTGATTTGGCCAATTCTATCCATGTTAAAATTTTAAGGGATACAGGAGCTTCTCAGTCTTTTATTATCAGGTATTTTGCCTTTTTCTGAGAAGTCTTTTTCTAATGAGAGTGTTCTTATTCAGGGAGTAGAGTGCGGCTTTGTTAATGTTCCTCTCCATTCTGTAAATTTGTCATCAGACTTAGCATCAAGACCTGTGACGGTAGGAAAAATGTCTTCTATACTCGTTGATGGCATTCATTTATTACTTGGCAACGACCTAGCTGGAGATAAGGTTGTGGTTAATCCACTTGTAACTGACAAGCCTTCTTTGGATCAGAAAGTCAATCCTATTGAAAAAGAATACCCTGATTTATACCCAGCTTGTGCAGTTACTAGAGCTATGGCAAAAAAAGCTCTTGATAATGATGTTGATCACAAAAGTATTCCTTTAGCTGACACATGTATTGGTCAAGCTTTTGATGCGGTCACTTTCACTCCTTGTTTGGATCAAAGGGTATTGATCAGAGTAATGCTCTTTTAAATACTCATTCTCTTTTTTCTAATCAGGGCCACAAACGGCTATCACTTGTCGGCGAACAGGAAAAAAGATCTCCTGTTTATTTCAAAGGGCCATTAGTGAAACTGAAACCACTGCAGTACCTGTCTGTTATTTCATTAAAAATGGAATTCTTATGAGAAAATGGAGACCTCCTGGGGTACCTGCTAATGATGAGTGGTCAGTGAACTATCAAATTGTAGTCCCAAAATCGTACAGACAGGAAACTCTTAGTCTGGCCCATGAAACTCCTCTGGCTGGTCTTTAGGGATTAATAAGACTTATCACAAGATCTTGAATCACTTCTATTGGTCAAAAATTTAAGTGATGTTTGTAAATACTGTAGATCTTGTCATACTTGTCAAATGGTAGGAAAATAAAATCAGAAGATACCTGAGGTTCATCTGCAACCTATTCCAGCATTTGACGAACTATTTAGCAGAATAATGGTAGATTGTGTTGGTCCCTTACCTAAGACCAAGTCAGGCAACAAATACTTGTTGACCATTATGTGTGCGTCAACAAGATTCCCCGAGGCAATTCCTTTGAGGAATATTAAATTAAAACAATACGAAAACCTTTTGATAAAGGTTTTTTTTTTTTCCTTACTCAATTTGGCCTTCCCAAATCTGTCCAGTTTGATCAAGGGTCAAATTTTATGTCTGGAATTTTCCAGCCAATTCTGCTTGAATTTGGCATTCAGCAATTCAAGTCAAAAGTGAAATTATGGTTCAAAAGAACTACAATAGAGAGAACGTTTTTTGAGTCTGGAGATACAGTTCTGTCTCTTTTGCTCATTCTTCAAAATTTTCTTCAAATTAGGTATTACGACCCTTACAAAGTGAAGAAGAAAATGAGGACGAGTTAAATTATAATAGTACTCCTGGGATGTAAATAAATTAAAGGAGTACCAGTATGTTGAGAGAGATAGCCAGGTAAATCGTCCAATTAATTTAGTTGTACCTGTCCCACTCGCTGAGGATTTTAAGTGAAAGAAATGCCATCGGACTCTTGATTTTGGAGTAACAAATCTTCAGAATTCAGAAATTATGAATAATCTGGACCAGAAACTTTCACATTTGCGACAACAAGAAAGGAATAAACTTGAACAGTTATAACTTGAATATGAGCACTTATTTCCAGATGTTCCTACAAGAAACAAAATTTACCATGACGCTGAAATTGCAAATTCTAAGCCTGTGAAACAACACCCATACAGGATGAACCCTCTCAAACATGAATACTTGAAAAAGGAAATTCAGTATTTGCTAGAAAATCATTTCATAGAACCTAGTAAAAGCGACTGAGTTCACCATTATACTTGTTTCGAAACCAGATAAAACTTTCCGCATGTGCACTGATTATAGAACGGTGAGCAGTGCGACTAAAACAGATGCATGTCCATTACCAAGAATCGATGACTGCATTGGTAAAATTGGAAATACAAAGTATGCCACCAAACTTTTCCTTCTGAAAGGATTTTGGCAAATTCGACTGACTGAAAGGGCAAAGGAAATTTCGGCACACGTGACTCCAGATGAACTTCATCAATATAATGTGATGCCGTTTGGGATGAAGGGTTCTCCAAGTACATTTCAACGTTTAATGAACATGATTACCTCTGGTCTAGACAATTGTGATGCTTACATCGATGATGTCATCATCTACAACGACACTTGGAAAGAACATTTAGCAACAGTTCCGAAATTCTTTGACGGACTCGCTGATGTAAGTTTGGCAATTAAGTTATCCAAAAGTGAGTTCTGCCGTGTTTGTGTAACATTTCTAGGACATATCATGGGACATGGACAAGTTAAACCTAGATGCTAAGGTCAAGGCTATCTCTGAATTCCCTCTGCCTGTAAGTAAAAAGCAACTGATGCGATTTTTAGGCATGGCTGGATACTATCTGAAATTTTGTTCCAATTTTTCCATAATTGCTGAACCTGACAAATTTATTGAACATGAAAGCTTATTTTCTTTGGACTGAAAAATGTCAGGAGGCTTTTGATAAGTTAAAGGCCATACATAAAGAGTGCACCATTTCTTCCAGCTCCAAGTGTCAATCATTTAAACTGTCTATTGATGCAAGTGATGTTGGGGTTGGAGCAGTATTGATTCAAGAAGATAAAAATGGTGTTGATCATCCAGTGTGCTATTTTTCTAAGAAATTAAATAAGCACCAAAGAAATTACTCAATAATCGAGAAGGAATGTTTGGCTTTGGTATTGGCATTACAACATTTTGAAGTTTACATTAGTTCAGCTCTTCTCCGATTATTTTATTTAGTGATCACAACCCCCTTACTTTTATCAGCAAGATGAAAAACAAAATTCAGAGATTAAGGTTGATTTTGTTGTTACAGGAATATATTTACATGAGGCACATCAAGGGAAAAAACAATTTAATAGCATATGCTCTTACCCGTGTATATACATTATTTGATGTATACTTTGTATCATTCATAAGATTTCTTATGTTTTTTTTTATAAACCTCCTGTATGCAAAAATAAAGTTTTATTATATAAATCGTTATTTTGCTTTTTATGGGGGAAGTGTTATGATGTACATTTGATTTAATTATTTGTTTGTTAGTTTTAAAATTTGTTATTTGACATTGTCCAGAAATTCAGTTCAGTTCTGTTTGACCCGACTGTTATTTTTTTTATATCATTGATAAATAACTAATAATAGAAACAGTGTCTAGTTGCTGACCTCGTTTCCAAAGTCGGTGACAGTTTTGGTAAACAACTTTTTAAATTTTTTTAATTCTTTCTCAGAGTAAGGAGTTGTGTTTAGTCAAGGCCATACCTGGCGTACGTGATATGAAACGTGTTTATTGTTGCAAACTTCTATTTTTTCTGGTAATCTGTTTTGAGTCTTAATTAGTGTATGACTGTTTTTCATAGAAGTTTGTTAGTTGGGCTTTGGACATGTTAAGTGTATTATGTTGTGACCAGTATGAGTTGAATTTTTATTTTCTTCCATTGAATTCAAGTGATCATTTTCCTTGGAAATAAGTGCTCCTACAAAATTCTTGGATTAAGACATTTACTAAATTGAAAATTGGAATAATATTTTTTGTGATTCAACAAGAAACTATTGACACGTCTACACTTTGAAGGTTACAACAGACGTCATCACCTTCCATTTTGGATTTCATTGGGATTCGAACTGTTTCATTCAGGACATTTTATTACTAGGATTTCTATTTTTAAATCTTGGATTATTTTTGGATTTGATTCGTAAAACCAACCAAGTTCTTTTTGTCTTAATTTTTCACTTTTTGTTCTAGGGAAACAAATTATTTGTTAAATATTACAAAGCTTGTTGTCTTCACTCTTTTCTATTACTTATTTTATGAGCATAGACTCATAACAGAATTTATAAATGAAAGTTAAAATGATCTTATAACTTGAACTCTTCAGATATGTTTGACAGTATTCAAATGGTCAATCCAAACGTTTCCTTTAATAGACATTCCATTTCAGACTTAATACTGAGTTGTTCTCCTCTGTACAATCTAAATAGAAAGTGTTTTAAGATTGTAAAATTTATATTATCAGATTTAAACTTAGGAACATTAAAATCATTTTAAATATAATTTTCTAAAAAATAGTTCAAATAAAGCACCATAGATAACATTGCACATTTTAAAATTGTACAATATTTTTGTGATATTTGTGTTAGTTTTCTACAAATAATAAATAAAATTATAACCAATTAGTACAAGTACCATCATTATTCGTTAGGTAATTTTTCATTATATATATATATCCAAATGCAATAAATTTTTATCAATAAAAGTTCATATATAACCTTAGAAATCCAATAGGTCTCTGTTGATAGACATTCCATTTCCAAATTATTATAATTATACAAGTTAAGCTTATTTTATTTTACTCTTGGCATTTTTCTTAAAGTACCAATCTGGAGGTGAGGTATAACAGTACCATTTGTGCAAGTCAGGGAAGGGACAGAGCTTACATTGCATAAGAATTAACAATGCTACCTGTGATTGTTGCATTATATAAGGATTGTCAGGTTAAAACCAAAGCCAAGTCTCTTGGCAACATATGACATTATGGTTATTCATACCTAGATCATACCTTGTATTTTTAATTTTTTTTTTTAAATGGGATACACATCATTAAACATGCATTTGTTGTGACTGGATAACTTTCATCACCTTTTTATTCCAGCAGAGTTTATAATCTCTATTAAGTACAATGGAGTAGTTGTTTCTGTCCTTGTCAAACCTGAGGAACTTATGGAAAGTGCTATGGCTCAGATGTTAGCATGGTTACAGCTGGTTTTAAAGGTGGAAGAAATCTTTAAAGCACCATCTTCCAATCATGAAATCAGCAACCAAATTTGAGACCAAAGAGGTGTAAAGCACGTGCATTACCAATGTGCCATCTGGGACCTGATCATTTAATAATAGTAATAATAGTAGTATAGAGTTGTGCATTTTTGTTTATTGTTTTTCCCTATAATAATTCCATCTTTGAGTCAAATAATCTGTCACCTCTCTTGGTAAGTGATATATAAATTTATTTTACAAAAAAAAAAAAATTATTTGTAGTAATGGATTTAAGGTATACATGATTAAAGGGGCCACTGACTTGGTGAGAATAAGGAAATCTAGGTATATGTACCTGTGTGTGTATTATATATATATATATATATATATATATATATATATAATGAAAAGTTCATGCTTGATGATATGCATGTCCTCATTTGTACATTTTTCAATATTTGTATCAGGGAGATCTTTTTCTGATAAGGGCATCCACTGTGTTAAATGTTTTTAACGAATTTATTAGGCTAGTTCCATGCTTTTATCAATCATGGGAGAAGTACCAAGGTAAAAGCACATCACCAGATAGCGATGCTGATACTGTCCAAAACTGTACATGATTATTTATTTCTGTTAATTGATGCTTGTGTATTTGTCTTATTTTCTTTTAATTTATGTGACTTTTTTCCCCCATGGAAATGTAATGTTTTGTTTCCCTTTCAAATTGGCAAAAGTCATGCAAAAGAAATATGACAATCCAGGCATACAGATAATGTGATCCTTGATGGTGGAGTTTATAATGTTTTACTAGATTACTGAAATATAAAATCTTGCCAACAACTAATGTTATACAAATTGTGAATATCTGGTTAAATTCATTCCATAAAAATATAAACTCGTACCTTGATTTATACAAAAATATGAAATGGAAATTTTCTAGATAAACAGGACACAGTTGGGGCAATAATAAATGCCCGGGTGTTCTCTATTGGTTTTGATTCTGAATAACATACAGTTTTTAGTCAAGCATAAAATGTACATATACTTCATTAATATAATGGCTTGTATGGTTTATATGGATTTGTTTTTCTTTTTTTTTTTCCTGTGTGGTGGTATGAGGAACCTGATGTTTCTGTGTGGTCATCTAAGGATGGAAGAAGAAAAAAGTGAAAATCACCAAGTTCTGATAGATGACCTCAACATCAAGAATAGCTCGTTCTGGAATCAAACCCACAAATTCTATCATGTTACTACGGCTGTGTCCAGTCTCTGGATGGATAACAATTATACTGATACAGTAGTAGATATCTCTCTCTGTTGCAAAGGGAGACAATTCTTTTGGAATTGCATAAAGTACCTAATTAACTTCTCAATGCCAAGAACAATTTGTAATTTTTTTTATTGCAATAAAACAAAATATATAAAATATTTAAATATATCCTTATATGACTATAACTACATACACTTAAAAGAAGACAAATATAACAGTGCAAGTCAGATACATAATATTTGCATTAGTATAAAATCATTGATATAATAAATTCTCTACGACATCTGCACAGGCATATATATTTATGTGGCTCAGGTATGTCTAAATGTTGTTGTATGTCTTGAATCTCAATTTTAAATATAAGTGTAACAGAATCAGCTGAAACTTAAAATATTTCTTAGCTAAATACCTGTTTAAAGTCTGATTCATCTGTAACAGCACAACTCTTCACAAACTGCATAGACTTAGATCTGCTGGATTTTTATGCGACAGCTAGTCATGTCTATGTTGCTTACAGTTGGACTAGATTTGTAGGTGAACATATACAGTATGTAGATAGAAATTATTAAAAAGTTGTACAAAAATAACCAGACCCTATTGCAATAAGACTAAATGCTTATTCTGTATAAAATGTTGCCATCTTATTACAAGAAGACAATTAGGAAACAACCCACATACAAAACCTTTGGACTCGAGTCTGATTTAAAATCTTCATTTATATTATCAAATGGTAATTCCAGTTTATGTGTGCATGTGTGTGTGTGTGTGTGTGTGTGTATACATATGTACATCCACACACACACAGGTAGTAAAGAGACAAATAATTTTCAAGATTAACAGGCTAATGAAAAATAATTACCAGATTAACAGACAATATTTACACAAACTAACAGGCTAAAGGACAATAATTAGAACAGATCAATGTCCTAATGGACGAAAATCATCAGAGGTTAGCAGCCTAATGGACCTAAAAATTTTTGTACACCAACATATTGCTAATGTGCATTTAATTATATTTAGTCATTAGTTTAACATACTAATTATATCTGGTTATTATTTAAGTTTACATACATATCTTATTCCACACTTGCTGATACCCTTCCTTTCTATTGTTGTCTTCAAGCAAACTGAAGGCAGTTGTATATGTTAACAGTGTTTGTTTTAGACTGAAAATGACCAACCAATCTTTTCAATGTATTTTCTGATCCTTTCCTTTTAAACAGATGTTCATGAGAATAAGTCAAAACAATATTTGCCCTTTGTTGCTGGCAATACAACAAATACTTGTCTGAATTTTAAATATCTGTGAAGGATAAACCTTTTATAAATAAAGACTGTGTTTGCAGTTATGGTGTGTAGTCTGCAGTTTTTTGTTTGTTGAATTATGACAGCCATGAAGTGTGGTCTATCCCTTGTCAGAATAAGTCCTACAACATTATGACGGCCATAAAGTGTGGTCTATCCCTTGTCAGAATAAGTCCTACAACATTATGACAGCTATGAAGTGTGGTTTACTATAATAATAATAATAATGACTGTTTACAGAGGGTGACACAATTAGTTGCATGGAACTAACCCTTGTTGTGGCCCTCTATTATATGCATATTTACATTCAAAGTACACAAACACACACACACACAAAAGCATTGATACTAAGCTATATTTATATATGGACATAATAAACAGAAAATTTAAATGAACATGCACCAACTAGGTACACTGTGTATATACAGTACAACTAGGTACACTGTGCATATACAGTACAAATGTAGTGAGACAACAAAGTGGAATGTTAGTGAATTTATACTTTAGTTCTAATTTATTTTTCAAATTGAACATGTTCCACCTTTCTTCTCTTGAATTTAGATTATAATTAAATGCATTTATTTTTGTACTTTCTTTAATTTTCTTTGGGATTCTGTTCCAAATTAGTGATCCTGAATATTGAAAACTTTTCTTGAAGAGTTCTTTAGTTGGTTGTTTCATGGAAAGATGGTTAGCTGAAATTGATCTTAAATTGGGAGTGTTGCATTGTTTTCTAGCATGAAATAGTTCATAAAGATATAATGGGACCATATTGTTTGAAAGTTTGTTCATACATCTATCCTTTCTCAAACTATTCATTCACTTAACATTTTTTAATATCATCCACTGCATTTGGGATGTTTTCAGTATTATCTAAGATGAGTCTTCAAGCTATGTTTTGCAAGCAAAATAATTTTTAAATATTCTTGTCAGTAGTGTTTCCTCAGATAATACAGTAGTCTATGTATGGTTGTATATGACCTTCATAATACATGAACATTCTATGTTTAGTTGATAGATGTGTCCTTATCTTACCAAATAACCACAGACATGAACATCCTATGTTTAGTTGATGGATGTGTCCTTAGTTTGCTAAATAACCACAGACATGAACATCCTATGTTTAGTTGATAGATGTGTCCTTATCTTCCTAAAAAACCAGACATGAATTGACTTTATGGCACATGACTTGAATATATTCATTCCATTACAAATTGTTGTCAACTATCATCCCAAGGTTTTCATTGTCAGAATAAATCCAGTTATATACAGTATCAGTGCCAGCCACTCAGAATAGCCAAGTTGATCTTTTCCCCCAACTGTGGCAGAGAAATGTACAGCAGAAAGGCATATTTGCAGAATATCTTGTAATCCTCAGCATCAAAACATGAAATAAAATCTCACAATCTCCAATTGTATGATGTCATCATGGTACAAATTAACTGTCAAACTGTAAAACATATAGCATGTATGATGGGGTATATGATAAATCCAACTGCAAGCTGCACAGACCCAGATCTGTCATTGCATAGTGTCTGAAGATCTGGGCCTGTCCAGTTGTTTGTAGGACTTATAAATAATATAGACTTTAATCTGCCAGCACATTATGCCACAACAGATCTGGGCCAATATTGTTTGCAGCTGGACTGGATTTATACACTTGTATATACGGTATTGAAACTATAGTGCTCTATACATACAGTGTCATTAGTGTAGTGCTCTAAGGAGCTTTTTAGTTAATATTAATTTTAATATTCAAGTACAATTACATTTATCATGCATTCATTTGAAAACAGAAGAATGTTTTTGGAAGATACAAAACAAAGGTTGATACAGATTCAGCATAGTGCACACACGGAAGTTTGCAAACTCTGTCAACATTTCTCATATTGTAGTATTACCAGTAGTAATTGTTAGGTATTCAATATGTACAAAGAAAGAATTGAAAAAGTTTGGATTATGCATTGTAGAATACATTACTTTCTAAAGAACAGTACAGACTTCTTTAAAAGAATATCAAGAGATTCAAAAGAAAACATACTTTAGCGTACAAAATGTGCACATTACTTACTGCTGAATATAAATTTGTCATGTTCTTGCTTGAAGAGGAATATAAATGTACAATTCTCATTTCTAATTGAAAACAAATATGGTAATCCTGTTTCCACATGACTAAATATAACCTTTTATATAACCCCTTTGCTACATATTTTAAATTTCAAGAATGTAATAGAGGCAAAAGGCCTACAGTTACACTTGGAAAATCAAAATACTGAGTAATTACTGCATGCAACATTACACATTACTGTATACAACATTACACGTTACTATTCAAAATATTTTAATTTTTGAAAATACACTTCCAGAGTGAAATATCTTAACACAGTAATATATAGATAAGGTATGTAACACAAATCGTGGCAGGAAAAAACTGAACTCACTTTATTTGTTCTGATTTGTTGACTTATTCAGACAAAATCATTAAGAAGGAAGGGCAATCAACAACCAAGGGGCAGAAATCTTGTGAATGATGTGGTAGAATTTTTGAAATAAAACTATTTCTTCATCTCATTAATATAAAACTGCATGCCAAATTTTAATGAAGTCTAACAAGCCTTTGCAAAATCATACTAATTTCAATGAAGTCTAACAAGCCTTTGTAAAGCCATGCTAATTTTAATGAAGTCTAACAAGCCTTTGTAAAGTCATGCTAATTTTAATGAAGTCTAACAAGCCTTTGTAAAGTCATACTAATTTCAATGAAGTCTAAAAAGCCTTTGTAAAGTCATGCTAATTTCAATGAAGTCTAACAAGCCTTTGTAAAGTCATGCCAAAGTTCAATGAAGTCTAACAAGCCTTTTTAGAATCATACTAATTTCAATGAAGTCTAACAAGCCTTTGTAAAGCCATGCTAATTTTAATGAAGTCTAACAAGTCTTTGTAAAGTCATGCTAATTTTAATGAAGTCTAACAAGCCTTTGTAAAGTCATGCTAATTTTAATGAAGGCTGACAAGCCTTTGTAAAGTCATGCTAAATTCAGTGAAGTCCAACAAGCCTTTGTAAAGTCATGCCAAAGTTCAATGAAGTCTAACAAGCCTTTTTAAAATCATGCTAATTTCAATGAAGTCCAACAAGCCTTTGTAAAGTCATGCTAATTTCCATGAAGGTTAACAAGCCTTTGTAAATTCATGCTAATTCAATGAAGTCTAACAAGCCTTTATAAAGTCATGCTAAATTCAATGAAGTCTATCAAACCTTTGTAAAGTAATGCTAATTTCAATGAAGTCCAACAAGCCTTTGTAAAGCCATGCTAATTTCAATGAAGTCTAACAAGCCTTTGTAAAGTCATGCTAAATTCAATGAAGTCTATCAAACCTTTGTAAAGTAATGCTAAATTCAATGAAGTCTAACAAGCCTTTGTAAAATCATGCTAATTTTAAGGAAGTCTAACAAGCCTTTGTAAAGTAATGCTGGAAAAAGCAAAGTCAGGAGGACGACCAAAGCTGAGGCCATTACTTCTTTAAATTACATTTGGAAATGATGGAAGTCAAACTCATTCAAGGTTTATCAAATATGAATGCCAAAACTTTAGAAATCAAAGAAACCCTAGTAGAGTTATGCTATGAAAATCAATGTATGAGGGATAAGCAATCAAAACCTATAGTTGTAAAGAATATTTTTGGAAAGCTTTTAACTGAACTCATTAAAAATATCACGAATATACGATAGTATAAATTTGGAATCTTTTTACAAAGTTATGCTGCCAAAACCAAGACCAGAATGACTGACCACAAAAGGAACAATCCTATGAGTATCATGAAATGTTTAAAATCAAATGTATTTGACATGTCATCAATATGTAGGTGCAGCTGAAATCTACTTGAAAGCCATCACTCCTTAATTAACTTGTGGAAAAGGAAGCTATGATGTCAGGTAATCAAGGACCATAACTTCTCTAAATCAAGGCTGCATATTCTGTTAATATCTTTGATACAGATGCATGTCAAATCTGGTTATAATTCAATAATTCCCAGTAAAGTTATCACACAGAAACCAAATTGTGGGCAGACATATTGATGATAGTGGACATGATTACTGTAGGGCTTAGTTGGCTTTACCAAATGGACTTTTAATAATTACTTTGTAGTGTGTTTTTTGAGAAGGTTAACTTCACAGAGTGGAGTTTTAATAATTTCTTTCTAATGTGGTTTTTGATAAGGTTAACTTCACTAAGATGAGTTTTAACAAAGACTTTGCAGTGTGGTTTTCAAGAAGGGTTACACTGAAGGTATTTTAATCAATCTATTTGCCAAAAATACAAGTACATTACTATAAAGTTCTTACTGCCATATATATATATATATATATATATATATATATATATATATATATATATATATATATATATATAAAGTAATAAAAAGGTGTTTCTATATAGTCATATTTTTGTAAAATTATCTACTAAATGTCATATCCAAATTAATTTTCCTGTAACTGACATGAAACACAGGACAATTACAAATGTATCTTTGTCTCAGCTAAAACAAGAGTGCTGCATACTGCTCAACAAAAGATCATCTCATAACCTTTTCCAAACTAATGGCCTTGACCTATGAGAAATCATCACATGTTAATATATTGGCCTTTGCTAATAGTTCATTAAAATAATTGTAAGGGTTAAGAATTGACAGCTTTAAGACGAGAACAGGTCATTGACTTGCATTATCCCTTGCTGGGATGTTGACACTGACCCTGATATATAACAGGCTAAAATTTTATTACGCCAACTTCATTGGGTCAAGGTTATGTCTGTATATGGACAGAGGTCACATATTTACCTTTTCCATTTCCAAGACACCCACCTTGAAGCATGGGACATGGCTGTGGTATTCATTAGTGCAAAATAAATTTTGCAAACAAAGGTACAAGTCAGAGTGATATTTTCCTCCATTTGATCTTCAACTTGGGGCAGAAACATAATGCAGTCAAAACATGATATACAACTGGTTAAAGTTCATTTTAATATCTTCAGTGATTCAAAAAGTGAGACTTTGATAAGAACATAAATCACATAATTAGATTTGCCCTTGCCATATCCATCACCTTGAGGTGATGGTGGTGGCTATGGTATTCAACACACCATCTAATCATGACATATTTTAATGCAATGTTTCATTCAAATATCTGTTATACTCTAGGCAAGGACATAACTCACATAATTACATTTTCCTTTGTCTTGGCATTGACCTTGAGACAGGAAATAGTGTTACGAATATGTAATTTAATTACTTGTGTGTTAATTTTAAATTCTTTTTATTTTTTATCATTACATTTTATTGTAATGATTATTTTCATGGGATTTGATATTTTTGAAAGAGATATTCTGTTTATTTAAAATGTAGTAAGACTCGCGTAAGCACTATTTTTAGTTCACTTGGTTCGTAGATTTTGTAAAACATCAGGTGAAAACAATTGGCTATTACCAAGGTCATATTCTGGCCTATGTGTAAAATTGCATTGTTTACTGCGCTGTTTGATGATTAACTGACCATGTGTTCCATCATGCACGCCTGAAATGACGTCTTAGTTTAGTTTAAAAATTCTCACATCTCTGTGAAATAGTCAGTCGTATAGTATACCTTCTAGCAGAAAGGTATCTCTGTTGGTGCCGTATAGAGTCGTATTTTTTTTTACACCCAGAGCTCAAGGTGTTTTATCATAGATGACAGCTTGTTCAGAAGTTCATCTATTCTTTAGAATATAATAATTTATTCTCTGGAAAACTACACAAGTGCTTCCTTTGTATAAAAGTTTTGAGACAAAGACATTCAGTGGAAATTTATTCTAAACTGGAACATTATAAGTTGTGGTTCAGTGAGGAACTTTTGACATTCATATAAAGACTTCACCTGACGTCATCATCCTCCATCTTGGAACCTCGTCGAGATTCGAACCTGGATTCAGTTAGAACTGTTTAGTGATAGGACTTATATTTTTTCAATTCTAGGATAAATGTTTGGATTATATTCACAGAATGTAAGTCCTATTTCCTATTTTCACCTTTTTACCATGTTTTCTAGGGAAATAAATTATTATTGTTAAAACTTACAAAACTTGTTGGCTTCACTCTTTTCTTTTGTTACTTTTGTATGAGCCTATATGTAACAATAGGGCTATGGTATACAAAACCCCCATCTTGGCTTGATCTACATTTGGGCAAAGTTCTATTACACTATCTGAGGGTGGTAAAATATGTTACTCATCTCAAGGCTACAAGTCACAGAATTACATTTTCCTTGCAGCATCCTTGACCTTGTGGCAGAGGGCCTGGCTATGTACATGTCACACAGTTTCACAATGAAAATCTCTCCAACCATTGCAAAGCTAATGCCTGGACAAGCAGACAAATGGTACCATAAGGTGAAAATCTCTCCAACCATTACAAAACTGAGGCCTGGACAAGTAGATCAACAGTACCATAACTTAATAATCTTTCCAACCATTACAAAACTATGGCCTAGACAAATAGATGAACAATACTATAACATAGTACACCAAAATTTTAGAGAAGCATATATAAATAAGTTCATATCTCAATCTTAATGAATAGAATTGTTGAATGAAACACAGATTTGATTAAAACAAAACAAAAAATGTAAGAGAAGTGAAGCAGAGGCTCCTGCTGTTACAGTACAGATTCTAAATATCCTTAGGCATTTGACTGAGAATCTTGATCAGATGGGTATCTCAAGACTTGTGCCTCCTCTCTGTGGTGGTCTACATGATGCTGATGTACTGATCTACAGTGTATTAAAAGATATCCATATTAACTTCATAACTCTTATATTTTCACCATATGACAGTAGATTTTGTACATTTTCATAATACAGATTTTGAAAGCTTTGATTTTTTAAAAGCATTAGTCATTTCTCCTTGTATTTTCTATTTTCTGTCATAAGAACTCATTAACAACAATTATATGTGAGAACATAATCATGATAAGATAATATGTGAAAACATTACATGTGTTATCAAAAAGATTACATTTGAGAACATGGTCATAATAAGATTACAAGTGAATGTTTTTGGATTATCATGAAAAGATCACATGTGAGAAAATTATGATAATATTACATGTGAGAAAATGATCATGATAAAATTACAAGTAAGAGTATTATCATAAGATTACATACATGAACATTATTATGATAAGATTACATGTGAGAACACTGTAATGATAAGATTATATGTGAGAACACGGTCATAAGATTATATGTGAGAACACGATCAGGATAAAATTATAAGTGGGTATTATCCTGATAAGATTATATGTGAAACCATGATCAAGATAAGATTACATGTGAAACCATAATCATGATGATATTGTATGTCAAACCATGTTCATGATAAGATTACACATGAAACAATGATACTGATAATATTACAGGTGAGATCATTGTCAAGATAAGGTTACATGTGAAACCATGATGATGATAATATTACATGTGAACCATGATCATGATAAGATTACATGTGAAATCATGATCATGAAAATATTACTTATTATATGCTCATTATTTTCTCTTTTAACTTTACATTGTCAGAATCGTGCAATATTTTACGATATTGAACTCGTGCACTCAATTCATACTGTATTCATGCGAATAAAGGAACTACTTTCTATTGTAAACAAACAATTTATTTCTGAATGAACTAAAGCAGATGTTTAGTGGACTGCCACATACCAGCTGCTTTGGCACATTCCGCGTTAACTTTTTTGATACAATGTTTCAGATTTAGGCTAGCTATAGACGCCAGACAGGGTCCTTACAAATAACATGCAAGTGACAAGGCATAAACTGTCTTCTTTAGCTGGTAATAAGAATGGCCAAATATATACTTGCAGTTTTACGTTCTGAATTTACTCAAAATGTGCTTTCATAGTTCTGCAAATCTGAATTACATGAGCCATGTCATGGGTTCTCAAGCTTGATTACACATTTCAAAATTGTACTGCAATTTCAACTATATTCCAAGTGCAATTACATCCTCCTTACTGCACTCAAAATGAAATAAACATTAAATTCCATAGTGTCCTTTTGATAATTGCAATTGAAAGTCTTCATATTTTTCCCACATTATGATTTGAATCATTCAATTACAGAACAGAAACACACTTGCAGATGTCAACACACTTCTTCCTCGCAGCTTCAATCGGATGTATATTTCATGTCGAATTGACACAGATGCTGCTGGAATCCGATGTACTTCATCTAGATAAATCCAGTCCATAATCATGAAATTTCGTGGAATCGACAAAAATACCAAAATCTATTCATTCCAGATCAAATGGAAAAGTTATTGTAATATGCATTCATTCACAATATGACTCCAAATTTCAATTTTAAGTAGCCCAAAATGCCATTTTCTTTTTAAACTTATGTCTAGCGTGCGACCAAGTTCAAATTTATCTGGGCGGAGTTATGTGCACATTAATAATGTTGTTGTGTAATGATGAATCTACGCTTGTGTATTTAGTTTGCAATACGGCATACATTCAGTTACTATGTTTCTTGTAGTGTATTTTTGTTTATATATTTAAGCTTTGGATAGAATAAGAAAATGAGCATATAATAAAAGGTTACTGCATTTGTATGGGAAAATATGAACTCGTTTTGTCAGATGGATATACAGCACTCCCAAGTTCGTGCAGTATACCCATCCGAAAAACTCGTTCATATTTTCCCATACAAATGCAGTAACCTATAAATGTGAAACCATGATCATGATAATACTACATGTGAAACCATGATCATGATAATATTACATGCGAAACTGTGATTATGATAATATTACATGTGAGTGTCTTATCATGATAAGATCACATGTGAGAAAAGGTGATGCATTAAGAACTTGAAGATTATGTGCTGTTTTACATTCATGGTGAGGGGCCCTGAGTGGCCAAGTGGTCTAAAGCGCTCACTGTTATGGATCACTGCCATCTCACTTCTGTCTGCATGGGTTCGAGTCTCGGGCTCAGCCAATATGGGTATGTGAGAAAGCTTGCCGGTAGCTTCTCGTCAATTGGTGTTTCTTTCCGGGGCTTTCCCGGGTTCTTCCTCCACATTTATACTGGTCGCCATGTATAGCCTATCTTGTGCCGAAAAATGGCATTAAACCCTGCAACAACAACATTCGTGGTGACAATTTCGAATGAGTCGGGTCCAATCAGAAAATTATCTGAAATAATGAATCAAGCAAAAATAGCTTTTCTCCTCATTGCAATGTGAAAAAGTGGCCTTGAACTTTTGACTACAAAAATCAATATGGTTCATCCTTACACCAACTGCATGTCATCCACACATAGAACGTGGATGATGAAAAACTAGCTATTATGAAGAAACCAATTTTCTTCCTTCAGTCAGAGTGACCGTGACCTTTGAACTTTGACCCCAAATCAACAGCATTCTCCACTACCATACATGCAAGCCATCCATAAGGTTTAGGCCGGTACTGTAGTGTAGAAGTAATGTTGCTGTCCCGAAACTATACATGTATTCTTGCAGTCACTGTGACTTTCATTTGACCTTTTGATTTCAAAATCAATAAGGTTCCTCTTCACATCAAATGCAAGCCAGCCATAGAGTTTGGTAACCAGAGATGATGGAAAACTGAAGTTATTGTGTGGGGAAAAAAACTCCAAACATTTTTCTTTTTTTTCAGCCATACTGACTGTGATATTTGACTCTTCAGCCTGAAATCAACAGGAGTCTTCCTAACTATAAGCAAGCCATCCACAAAGTTTGTGTAGCTGCAAATCTGTGGAGATCTCAAGCTATTGTGTAGAAACCAAATTGGTAATGGACAGATGGATAAACAAGATATCATAACAAAATATGCTCAGTTGCATGGAAGGTGTAAAAAAAACCAACCACCTTGACGCTGAGGGACTGATCCAAATTCAATAGGGTTCTTTTCCATGGGGCTAAGAGGGAACACATGTACCTAGTTGCACTGAAATTACTCTCTACAACTTAAGTTGTTTTTCTGAAAATTAAATGCATCAATAAAAACTATCTTTAGCAAAAGCAATCTTAACATTGGGGCTACAAAATTATTATTGATTGGGATTTTAATATCGCTAAGAGGAGTAAATATGTTGCATTGAATTTTATTATATCTAACATAAGTTATCATCCAAAAACGAAACACAGTGGTAAATTCCATTTATACTAACAGTGTCCTTGACTTTGGAACTACTAACACCAAAAGGCTAATGGAAACACAAAAGTGTTTGCAAAAATGTATCTTATGATTTGGAAACAAATCCTGGAAACCTGCCCACCTGTCCAAGCACCCACATGGATGATGACAAATAAACCTTGCAACTTTGACTGGCAGAATATAAAAATCAACTAAATTTGACCATACCTGCCAAAGTAAAGGGCATTGTTCTGCTGATCTTCATAAGTGTATTCTGGGAGGTCATACGTAGAATTGTCATGGCTCATATGTTCTAAAGGAAAGAGAAAATATAATTTATTATCAGCATTTACACAAAACCATTTTGAAAAATAAGAAAATATAGTTATAATTTATTGTCAGCATCTATACAACAACATTTTGAAAAATAAGAAAAATATAATCTATTGTCAGCATTTATGCAAGAACATCTTGACTAGTAACCATTTCACTACAGATGGCCATGCTAGGACATTAATATTTAACTTTGTGTGACAAGAATCAAAAGTTAGAAAGAAAAAAGGATTACAGCAATGTAATTTAATGTGATTTCATTCATTCTTGTGAGAATCAACTTTTGCAATTTAGCAAAATAATTGGATTGTCATTAGTGGATAAATTCCTGGATAAGCCTGCAAAAGAAATGCATTTGGGACCAATACAATTTCCATTGGGTATTGAAGTTCATGGTTTGTAACACCATAAATCCATGAAATTGGTACTTGAAGAAAACTGGTACCCCCCAAAAACTGGTATTCAATGAGAACTGACTTGGCATAATAACTGCTGTTACATGAATAAAAGCTAATTCATGCTAAAATAAAGTACAGCACATAAAAGTACTCCAACATTGCCAAACCGAACCAGCCTACAAATCCTGCTAAAACTGATGCACCAACCTAGGTACATGTCATAATATACTTTGCCAATAAAGTGAGCATTAAGAACCCATAATGTGAGTGTAAAGGACTCCCAGAGTGATCACTTCTAACTCCCAAAGTGAGCATTTGAAGTCCCAAAGTGAACATTATGAACTCCTAAAGTGAGCATTATGAACTCTCAGAGTGAGCATTATAAACTCCCAAAATGAGCATTAAGGACTCCCAAAGTGAGCATTATGAACTCCAAATGTGATCATTAAGGACTCCCAAAGTGAGTATTTATGAACTCCCAATGTGAGCATTAAGGATTCCCAAAGTGAGCATTCTCAACCCACAAAGTGAGCAATAAGAAACCCAAACCTCTGATGCATATCTAAACTGTATTTCTTTAATTGCTCATTTTCTCACTTAGAATCACCTAAAACTTCTATTTTTGTCTAAGACAACACTTCATGAAAAATGACCAAGTAATGCCATTTTGTTGTTTTATTTGTGAATTAATTTCCAAGTTATATACTAGTAAATGTAGATTGTCTCTGATGATTATGGTTGTGCTCTGAAATAGTGACTGCCAAACAAAAAGGGACATAGTCTGAACTGCGGTACATATAGAACAATGGTACATATAGAGCCATGGTACATATAGAACCATGATACATTTAGAACTGTGACACATACAGAACCATGGCACACATGTATCAGTTATGCTGAGCTCTTCTGCTCATTGCTTAGGAACTACTTCAGAAACCAGGCTGGTTTAATATATCATTTATTACTTGTATGTAACTATTTGATTACATCAGCCCTACATTTGACTGTATTCAGAAGTAAGAATATACCTTGAATTATGTGTGAAATTGTTGCAAAAAAAGGGAATACATTTTCAAAGCTCAAATTTGTTTCCATAGTATTTTTGTTATCTGTACTGATTCTTTTATTATCATTTAGATATTCATTTCCTTTCTAATCTTGCATTAAATGTTTAAATGGTACATAATACATAACATTGTTATTAAACATAACATTAGTAGGAAAGAGCAATGTGACCATTCAGAATATTGACATTATTAGTACCTTATAAGTGAAAGTTTGAATTTCAGGTGATTCATCTGGTTTGAAGTTATTCTCTTGTAAACGAATTCAATGTTTAATAGTTTACATTTTGTCTTTTTTTATTTCTTTAATAAAATGTTAAATTTCACAATGAAAATTAACAAATATTTGATAACTGACTTTCTGTCTAAATATTCACAAAGAGCATCTAATTCAAATGGTCACTTATTTGTTTCAACTGAACCTAGGCTGGGATGGAAGTAACAAACACACTTCCCACTTGGAAGGTTTAAAGTGCAATTGTGGATTTGTAAAACTGAAGTGGTACCCCATTCAAGGCCAACTTGTTCCCTCTCATTCTCCACCTAGTTTTAAGAACACCTATCAGAATATCTGCTGTAACTATGGGAACATGCTGCCCATTATAAAGCAGGTTTTGAAATAGCATACAATACATAAAATATAAACTTACTTTTCTTCTCTGAATGCTTCTTCTTTTTCTTCAGCCTCCTTACGTGGTCTGTAGAGATCTGGTTTTCTACATCACCAACAGGCACTAATCGTCTCGTTGCTATCTGGTTATCTCTTTCAGGATGTTGCCTACATAAAGATGGTATAAGATGTGTTACCTACATAAAGATGGTATGTGTTGCCTACATA
This sequence comes from Megalonaias nervosa, assembly GCA_016617855.1. NCBI lineage: Eukaryota > Metazoa > Mollusca > Bivalvia > Unionida > Unionidae > Megalonaias > Megalonaias nervosa. Next base: position 20,854 of record JAECUM010014263.1, read on the forward strand.
AAACATGGTATAAGTGTTGCCTACATAAAGATGGTATAAGATGTGTTGCCTACATAAAACAAGACATAAGATGTGTTGTCTACATAAAACATGATATAAGTGTTGCCTACATAAAGATGGTATAAAATGTGTTGCCTACATAAAGATGGTATAAGATGTGTTGCCTACATAAAACAAGATATAAAGATGTGTTGCCTACATAAAATATGATAAGTGTTGCCTACATAAAGATGGCATAAAATGTGTTGTCTACATAAGGATAGTATAAGCTGTGTTGCCTACATAAAGATGATATGAAATGTGTTGCCTACATAAAACATGGCATGATATGTGTTGCCTACATAAAACATGGTATGAGATGTGTTGCCTACATAAAAAATAATATAAGTGTTGCCTACATAAAGATGGTATAAAATGTGTTTCTTACATAAAGATGGAATAAGATGTGTTGCCTACATAAAGTTAGCATGTGTTGTCTACATAAACATGGTATAAGATTTGTTGCTTATATAAAGATTGTATAAGATGTGTTGCCTATATAAAGAAGGTATAAGATGAGGCATGATATCAGATTTAAAAATATTCACAAATTCTATTTTTCTAAAAAGTAAATGGCTACAGATGTATTTTCTGAAATGAACAGTTTACTGCAATATTTAAACAAACTATGGTTGATTGCAGACTGTAATGGTTACTTGCTGACTGTCATAGTTGCTTCGCAAAGGGCCTTGCTGACTGCAACTTAGATAGAGGAACGCTGTGTTCTGAAACCAAAGTTTGGAGATAGGCATTCAAGGGCTGTGACTCCTCTAAATGATGATGTGGAATGCTTGAAATCCAATGCACATCAATATAAACAAAATCTTATTTACAAATAATGATATAAAGTTGAATAAAAAGGGCCATGACTGCACATAATGAAGCAAATGAGACACAGTGATCTTTGGAACAACTTCTGCATCCAAATACATTAGAACATTTTTATGCTGATTACAAGGAACATCCCCTATAAAAATAAAAATTGCACTGACAAAGGCCATAACTCCAAAATGAAGCAGACAAGACAAAATCATAAATCACACATCAAGGTCTAACAGACAATGTTTTAGTAACCTCAGTTTAAATATGTCAGTGGTTCTTATAATAAGCTGATTGCAAGCAACATTCTGGGTTTCCATGTGAAGACTCTAATATGCTCAAGAACAAACATATCTCTTTCCATAATGGATTAGATGAGACTAAACAGATGGTGTGTCATCAGAACTTGGAGTTGTTGTATTTAACTATACCATGAGGATGTGCAGTTGTTGTGTCTAAATATGTGATCTGGGCATGGAGCTATTATGTTTCAACACAGCATCAGGACCCATAGTTGGTGTATTTCAATGCACCATCTGGACATACAGTTGTTGTATTTATATATACCATCAAGACAGAGACTTGTTGCATCTCAAGACAGAGTTGTTGTGTTTCAAATACACTAGGACATGGAGATGTTGTGTTTAAATACACCAACAAGACAGAGAATTGTTGTGATTAAATACACCATCAGGACACATACCTGTTGTATTTCAATAAACCATCAACACACAGAGTTGTTGTGTTTAAGTATACCTTCAAGACACAGAGTTGTTGTTCCAATGTACCATCAGGACATATAAGTGATGCATTTAAATACACCATCAGTGCATGGAGTTGTTGTGTTTAAATACACCATTAGGACACAGAACTGTTGGGTTCAAATATTTCAATGCACCATCAGGACACAGAGTTGTTGTTCTTAAATACACAATCAGGACATGGAGTTGTTGTGTTTAAACACACCAACAGTGCTTGGAGTTGTTGTGTTTAAATATACCAAAAGAATACAGAGTTTTCATTCTTAAATACACCATATGGACATGGAGTTGTGTTTAAATATATCATCAGGACACAGAGTTGCTGTGCTTCAATACACCAACTGGACATGAAGTTGCTGTACATAAATGCACCATCAGATATAGAGATATTGAATTTCAATACCCCATCAGGATACAGAGTTGTGCCATTTCAATACACCATCATGAAAAGGTTGTTGGGTTTCAATATATCATCAAGACACAGAGTTGTTGTGTTTATGTATAATATCAGGAAACAGTATTGTTGTGTTTAAATACACTATCACGACACATACTTATTGTGTTCAATACACTTTCAGGACACATACTTGTTGTGTTTCAATGCACCATCAGGATATAGAGTTGCTGTGCTTTAGCACACCAACAGTACTTTGAGTTCTTGTGTTTAAATACACCATAAGGACACAGAGTGTTTGTTCTTAAATGCACAATCAGGACATGGAAATGTTGTTTCAGTTCACCATCAGGGCACAGATTTGTTGTGTTTAAACTTACCATCAGGACACAGAGCTGTTGAGCTTCAATACACTTCAAAACATTGCATTGAAATGCATAAATACACTGTCAGGATACAGTTGTTGTGTTTAAATACACAATAAGACATAAAGTTGTTTTGTTTATATAGAGCATCAGAGCATGGAGTAGTTGTGCATTAATACACCAACAGGATACAGAAATGTTGTATTTTCAGTACACTGTTATGACAGAGTAGTGTTTCAATACATCATCAGGACACAGGGTTGTTGTGTTTAAATACACCATCTGGACACAGAGTTCTTGAGTTTATAAACACTATCAGTACACAAAATTGTTGTGTACAAATACACCATCAGGACAAAGAATTGTTGCAAAATATGTCAGTATAAGGCTCCATCATTTATAAAGTAAGCTAATTTTATGGATCCCACAAACAGGATTACAAAGAGACAGTAACTGCAATGGAATCAATTGAATTTACAACCAGAGCTCCTGCTGGTAGATGGAAGGTAAATGTATTGGAGTTAATTGAATTAACAGCCAGTTCTGTGCTTGTAAAATACATATACTCCCACTGCAAAAAAGAGTAGAGATAATATAAAAAAATTCTTAAAAAAAATGTTGAAGAACACTTAAAAAATATATAAGTAAACATAACTTTAATCAGGTCATCTACACATGCATATAAATATACCAATGTTTGATGATTTGCCTTTTTTTCTTTGAACCAGAAACAGATATATTTAAATGCCAACTTGTGTGAGTCAATGACCAACAGTTTCTGAGAAGATTATTTAAATGCAAACCATGCCTTAAAGAAACTGAGCTAAATGCAAATGTAAGCATAAATTGCTGCACCATTAAATATAGGTCACAATTGCCTAGTTTTCACTGATGGCTGATACAGTTAAATATTTGTATTCAAACTTATTTATTACATTTTAATTGTAATAACTGAATGTATCCAGAATTTGCCAACTTCCAGGTATTAAACCTAGCCTTATGCAGCTTGCTGACTCTAAACAATATGGCTTGTTAAGGATTATATTGATATTTGTCGCAATTTTAAGGTAGGTAGGTGTTAACTGTTCATAATATAACTTGGGATTTCTTTGATAGGTTTGGAAATAAAAAGCACTCATCTCTAACGATTAACTACCAGGAGCATTTTGTTCAAAGCATGATTGGTATATCCTGCAAATGTAGCACCCACAATTAGTGTTATGATTTGTTGTTTATGTGAGAATTACAGGAGACCAATACATATGTATTGCTTGACAAACAATTAAAAGGATAAAAATGAGTGTTTTCAATTTTAAAGGTCACCTTGTCAAATATTTTGATGTTTGTGGGTAATTTCAAGGTGATTACAGGATAACTGTTAAGTAAATGGATACAATAATCATTCATAAATTCTTCAGTGTGGGTATGAAAAAGATGAAATGGACAAAATGCAAGCTAAAGCTGGAAGACTTGTTTGTGGGGCAACAAAATCTATCTCTGAAATATTAATGGAGATTTTATATTCAAGACTTTGACTATGCTGTAGCTCTGTAAGTGTTATGTATATTTAATTTAATTGTTTGTTTGTTTTAAAATTTCATTACATGCTATTGTAATGTAATATTGTATGCTGGACTTGACCTTGTCCAAAACTGAGTTCATTTCTGCTTGACCTGATTGACTTTTCTTAAATTTCATTTATAAAAACAACTAATAATAGCTTCATTATTCTCTATGAATATGAGCTTGTTTTCAGGATCATTATTCAGGTATACAAGAAGGAGTAAATACGTTGATTTGGGTCAGGGTTTTGGAGATTCCTAAGTGAATTTTGTAGGTTATTGTGTTGTAAATAACAAAGCTCATTAGATCATTCTAGAAGGTTATTTTCCATTAGATAATGTTTTTTTTTAGAAAATGCTAATTGTAACCTGAGGTCAAGTAGAGAACTAATTATATTGTGATCCTGAGGATTTCATCAGTCGTGCTTTAACATCTAGCACTTTTGAATTGTATTATGCTGTGACCAGTTTGGGCTGAATGTTCTTTTCTTCAAATTACTGAATCCAAACGATTTTTTTCACTGGAACTTATACTGAATTCAAACCTAGAATAATATTTCTGTGATTCAACTAGAAACTGTTGACACATCAGTACTTTGTAGGCTATAACAGACATGTCATCGCCATCAGTTTTGGATCTCTTCAGGACTTGAGCTGAGTTTTATTCAGGACTTTTTATTATTAGGACTTGTGTCTATAATTCATGGATTATTTGGGATTTAATTTGCAATATCGTAAGTTCTTTTTTCTCATTTTTTTGTATTCTAGGGAAATAAATTATTTGTTAAATTTTACAAAGCTTGTTGTCTTTCACACTTTTCTGTTACTTATTTTAAGAGCATAGACTTGTAACAATAAGCGTTGACCTAATCAGAAATCGTTCATCAGTAAATAACAACTATCGACCAAGTTGTAGTACTTCTGTAAGCAATGACCTAATCAGAAATCATTCATCAGTAAATAACAACTATTGTCTATACAATGATCCAGAACCACAAAACATTTCAATTTTGATTGCACCAAGTATATTGTTATCAGGTACCATACAAAATTCACATTTTCCAAAATAATGCTATATTTTCATTGCTACTGTGCTACCCTATGACATTTTCCAAAATACGGATGCTCACAAGTGTGTATGTCCTTACACTTTCCTAGTATGCTCCAGGTATGTATGTGTATACATCCCACATACATCATTAGAGTTCAAAATTAATAGCATCTATGGTGCGGTTAGCAGTGAGACAAGTTAATCCCAGTAATGTAACCCCATGACTGGGATTTCCTTGTGTCAGTGCAAACCCCAACGTAGATTATTGTTCTCACCCAATATTTTTCTTTAAAGTTCAAGGAACTCTTCATTTTTGCAATATAGTTTAGCACAGTCAACACATACAGTATTCATCACTTACTATTATGTCTTCACATTTATCTGTAGGTCATTTGATCTTATAATGTTTTATGAAAATCAGAATAATCATCTTAGTAGAATCCAACTATATTTACCACATACAAACTCACCCACCAACAGCAACAACTTAACAATTATAATTGTTCAGTATTGTAAGTATTACACAAAGAGGTCTAAAACCATGTGCAAATGTTGATTACATACAACACATTAATATGAATATGTTAATAAAGGTTGTCAAATGACTTGTCCATCCAATTTGTATGCGTCAGAAAATAACAACATAAAATGTTTCATAGTATTGAGGTATTATTATATTTAATAGATGGATATTATTATAAAATTAATAATAAATAATTAATATTACAAGGAAACAACTCCATTTAGACAAGCAGAGGGCATCAATGGTTGTGTCCCTTGATAAAGTAGTTCCTAGCGCACAGACACCATGACCAAGACAACCTGACTGAGATGACTGGACTGAGAAATGAAAAGTATGGTTGGCAAGAAAGCAAGATTTCTCTGTCACATGGGTGAGAAAAAACTCACTTACCACGACCCAGTCTGCATCAACATTTTAATGTTTTGGATATTGGTAGGTAACAAATTCATAAAATCAATACTTGTTAATTTGTATTTCATACTAGAATACTGTATGTACAATTTTCTTGGAGTATTTTTTAACCTAGTAATTTACATGTCTGTTTATTGTCCATTATTCAACATGCCAGTCAGATAATTAAAGGTTATTGTTACTGAGTAGAAAACTTGAGATAAGCTTAAGTTTGTTGTTCTATCCTCTGTACATCCTGATATTATTATATGTTCTTTCTAGGATGACTGTAAAAAATACTGCTTGTTATTTTATGTTCTTTTTAGGATGACTGTAATAAATACTGCCAGCTGTTTTATGTTCTTTCTAGGATGACTGTAATAAACACTGCTTGCTATTTTATGTTCTTTCTAGGATGACTGTAATAAATACTGCTAGCTATTTTATGTTCTTTCTAGGATGATTGTAATAAATACTGCTTGCAACTTTATGTTCTTTCTAGGATGACTGTAATATATACTGCTTGCCATTTTTTCTAGGATGACTCTAATAAATACTGCTTGCTGTTTTATCTTCTTTCCAGGATGACTGTAATAAATACTGCTTAAAGCAACTATAAGCTTCCAATGGCTTGGTTTATTTATTCAACTAGCATGACTAGTTAATTAAACCTTTATGATTCCTAATTAATACCCAGTCTGACCAAACAATGAAGTGCTGCCTGAAATGATCTGTTTATTTGAAAGAGAGTTGAGTCAACAGTTAAACACAGGTTAAACCTATTGACACAGTTACACAGAAAACAACACAAAACATGGAATTAGAAACACTACCAAACAATGTTATTCAAAACAATTACTATATTTGATCATCTTGAGAGAAAAATAAGCTTGAAAATCTTTGTATTGCTTTTTGTTATTGTATATAGATAAAGCCACTTACATCAATGATAAAACTATTCAATAATTACAAGAACATTGACATTGAACACTCTAATCTTAGTGACCATCTTAACTCATCTTCATTGGATTAGTTTTAGAAAAGCAAAGAGGAAAACAAGTCAATGAAACAAGAAGAAAGCTGTTTATGGCATTCTAATTAAAAACTGAAAGACATTTCAATGTTAAGTTCTGTCCTGGGAGGGTGGGGACATTGTTTAAGTGAATGCTTTAGTTCCCAAGTATAGTTCAAGGAAATAATAATTATAAAGTCTTCCAACAGACACTTAGAGACATGATGATCAACTTTAAATGGTATTATTGGGAATCTGTTTCAACAAACAATAGTAAAATTATAAGCTCTGATATTTGTAGATGGTTCCTGTCATTGTCCTTGCATCACATGTGGGAAAAATAGGTGATCATTTTTCCTAAGGTCATTTTAGTCTGGGTCAGTACTAAGACCCTATTTAGTTTTGCAATGACCATATTCAGTCTTGCCATGACCATATTCAGTCTTGCCATGACCATATTCAATCTTGCCATGACCATATTCAGTCTTACCAAGACCCTTAGATTAAGTCTTGCCATGACCATTTTCAGACATACCATGACACTATTGAATCTTGCCACAATCCTATTCAGTCTTGCAATGACCATATTCAGTCTTGCCATGACCCTATTGAATCTTGCCACAATACTATTCAGTCTTACCATGACACTATTCAGTTATACCATGACCCCATTCAGTCATGCCATGACACCATTCACTCTTGCCATGACCCTATTGAGTCATACCATGACACTATTCAGTCATATCATGACCCTATTCAGTCTTGCCTTGACCCTTTTATGAACTAACACTGCATCTGTATTTTGTCAAACACATACATTATGACTCACTGGGAATTTTGAAATTCTAATGCATCTTGTCAACTATACTGTCCTAAATATGAATGTGCAGATATATATTCATAAAGTTTAATATTGTACCTCCCAAAGTATAACAAGTTGTGACAAAAATAAACATTGATATAGCCCAATTATTAAAATGAAAATGAATAATGTTTGGTTCCAGATTCTGATGTAGCATAATATCATTCTACTACGACCAACTGGTTTAATCATTTTAAAAAACTGGCACTTTAGAAAAGTATCAAGAGAGGATGCAAATCAAAGATTGCATGAAGCAAACGTTTTACTGTGTTATTATATCAATCCTATTTTCTCTTCTTTCACAATTAAAATCTGATACAAATTCAAATATCTGTGCTAAGAATGAACCAGCATTTAATTTTGAAAATGATGTCATGTCTACTTTGCAAGTAAACTACATAATTAAAATTTGTTACAGTCAGTTTAGGAATAAAAGTAGATCATGCAACTACAATTTACTTCTTATGGTTACTAACATTAGAGATCAAGGATGCACACATTAAATATCATGACCATATATGCAACAGTGTTAAGACTAAAGAAACTGATCACTATTTACATTTACTGCAGCATGTGTCACTTATACCTGCATGTACCTTTTCCATCATCTTTGCCAGCTATCAATGTGAAACAGTGTTGATGAATGGCACATGTACCTTCTGCTTCATCTTTGCCATCTTTAAATATGCTCCAACTGACAAAACATTTAAGCAAAATAACTGTACCTAAATGGAGGGAACATATTTTTACATGGATCTTCACAGCTTGAAAAGAAAATAAAAAACATGCCTGAAGGAACTGCATACACTTTATTCAAAGATATGGTTTCTCTTACATCTAATTTCAGCTATTAACACTCCAATATTGATTCACTTCACTGTATTACTCAGAATCTGACACATTAATTCTAATCCATGTGTCTCTTGCCTTTCTTCTAATTAGAATTGTAACCAGGATTTCATTTCTTTTCTTTCATGCTTTATATATCAGCACTGCAAGTGCCCTTCTGACCTGGATGGGGTTGATATAGGTGTCCTTCTGATCTGACAGGTTGTGCTACATGTATCCCTCTGACCTGGTAGAAGGTGCTTTAGGTGCCCTTCTGAATGCAAGAATGCGCCATAAGTGTCCTTCTAGCATGGCAGAACAAACTCTAGGTGCCCTTCTGGCCTGGCAGAACATGCTCCAGATATCCTTATGACCTGGCAAAGCAAGCTTCAGATTCCCTAATGGCCTGACAAAGCATATTTCAGATGTCCTTATGACCTGGCAAAGAATGCTTTAGGTGTCCTTCCTGGCAATGCATACTTCAGATTCCCTAATGGCCTGGTAATGCATATGTCAGATGCCCTAATGGCCTGGAAAAGCATACTTCAGATGCCCTAATGGCCTGACAAAGCATATTTCAGATGCCCTAATGGCCTGGAAAAGCATACTTCAGATGCCCTAATGGCCTGACAAAGCATGCTTTAGGTGCCCTAATGGCCTGGAAAAGCATACTTCAGATGCCCTAATGGCCTGACAAAGCATGCTTTAGGTGCCCTAATGGCCTGACAAAGCATGCTTTAGGTGCCCTTTTGGCAACCTTTTACTGTGACATTTTCAGAGTCTGTAAAAAACACTAAAAATGGCCAGAATTATCAGCTGGAAATTACACTGGATTTAACTTGGCATGATGAGTATAATTATTTTGCTCAAAAACAGTTAGGAAGATGTCCAGGCTGCCTAAGGAGGTAATCTGTTAAAATCAACTTGGATTGGGTGGAACAATTATTTATTTGGCAGGAAAGAGAGGGGTAACCACAATAAAACAGAATCAGAGTCATAAGAACAAAAAAGAGCACGTATTTCCATCCTCCTTCAAGTACATTTATATAAAATAGCCCGAAGGAAGGTATACCTATACAGTATATATGGTTTGATGTCAAAAATGTGACAGAAAACTGGAAACTAAATAATGCAGAGAAACTATATTGTCCATTAACAGTCAAAATAGACAAAAATGGAACAGAAAGAGGGACAGAGTTCAATCTAAACTTACTTTTCTCCCTTTTCTCTCCTCTTCTTGTCCTCTTCTTTGATCCTATTTTGGAATAGGAACATTTTCTGTAAAAACAAAATTATGATCAACTGTGTATATAATTTTTAAGAAAATGGAACTTGTCAAAATCAAAATCAATATATATTTTGAAATCAAACCAAAATTCACTTTTGTCTCATCCATCTGCAGTCTCAACAAATATATTTGGGTCTTAACTTGAAGTAATTGGTATGGGGTTTAATTTGAACTAATTCAAATGGAACTAATTCATATCTTAAATTGAAGTAATTTATATGCATTTTAATTCAACTAATTTATATGGGTCATAATTTGAACTAACTTGTATCTTAATTTGAACTTATTAAGTGGGTCTTAATTTGATGTACTGTATGTGGGTCTTAATTTGAACCACTATATATCTTAATCTGAATTAATTTATATGGGTTTTAATCTGAAGTCATTTAGATGGGTCCTAATTAGAATCAATATATATATATATATATATATATATATATATATATGTCTTACTCTGAAGTAATAAACACAGACATATATATAATGTGCGTGTGTGTGTGTGTGTGTGTGTGTGTTTGTGTATGTATGGATTTGCATGTGTGTGTCTTTATTTGAACTAATTTATATGGGTTTCAATTTGAACTAATTTATATGAGTCTTATTTTCAAAGAGCTTTTAATACATTGTTCTCAATAAGTAGGCATTAAAGCAAGAGATAAGATGGATAAAATTAAATAATCCTAAGATGTACTGGTTGGGTAGTTTAGTAGTTTTAGTATCAGCATTATCATCTCATTTCTATTATTATTACATTTCTTTCAGCACATAGTCTAATTAAACAACAAATTGTTTGTTTAATACTAATTGATTTTATCATTAACAAAAAGAAGCAATATAACCCATAATTTTCAAGTGTTATGGAATGCTGTACATATACATTCAACTTTTCTAAACAGCAGATACACTACATGCATCATGGATTTTGGAAAATCCACATTTCTGTGGTGGAAATTAATCCATCTGCAAATTTGGCCATCATGAAACTGAAATAGTGTTCTTTGTCATTTCTTGTATCTATATGGGTGGATTAAGTTTTATTGCTCCAACTGGAAAGTTGCATCAATATAATTATGTAATATTACATGTACTCTACATTATGCAGGACTTACTTGTTGGCTGTGCTACAGGAGTGATTGCAGAATGTTCTTTAAAAGTTCCATTTAGTTTCCAATGATCTGCCCACTAGAAGTGTATTGACATATGTGTATCGTGAGAGATGAAAAAAAAAAAATTTTGAGCAAAGAATCCCATGAGAATATATTTACATGCTTCACAAAATTTCAGAAGCTTACTGATATTGTAATTTTAATAACAGTGGCTGAGAGAGAGAGAGAGAGAGAGAGAGAGAGAGAGAGAGAGAGAGAGAGAGATTTTACTTTTAAACAAACAAACTCACTTGGATATCTTGCTCCAAAATGAAATTTTCCAATAACTTGAAGTCTACCAAATGTTTCACTTTCTTGAAGCAGTTCTTTGCTGACTACCAAGCCAAGTTTTTTATCTTTTCCATAATGCTGTATTAGGTTTTTAAGTCCATCAATGCCACACATTGCTTGTTCAGTCAGAGATATTAAAATCAAATAAATATTTTTCTTTTTAATTTTCTTCTAGAGTTTTATTTATCTGTGAGTGATTTTTGAACCCAGTAACACTTATTACTTGGAAAATACCTTCCAACTGAAGGAAGAGTGACTGTGAGCCATTCTTTCATCATGCCAAACCATGCCCATTGGCATTTCCAAACTCAATTCTGAGCTCTTTGATTTGGCAAATATTTTTAATTCTTCATATCCAAAGGATGAAGACCATGGCACTTGAATTATTAAAAATGTTAACCAAGAACTGTCCAATATACTTAAATGATCTGGTAGTTTTGAAACAAATGTCTTACTCTTTTATGTATGTAAGTACTGTGGAGATCCCAAAAGTGTGAACATCCAGGTATAGGCCACGATCTTTTATGAAAAACTATGGAATTCTCTCATATTTCAATAATTTTAAATCCCTCTTAAAGACCTGGTCTGGGAGCTTATTGTGTAAATGATCCATGCACAGGCACAAATAAATAAGTTTCTGCCTCCTAAATCAGCCACATGTTTAGTGTGTTAGGTTTTTCATATATGTTTGTAGCATTTGGTTATATCTTTTTAGTTTTTAATGTTTGGCTTCAATTCAGAAGTTAATCTTCCTTCTCGAACATCAGTGCCAAAGCAACAATCTAACTAGACACCTTTTGATGGTTGCTAGGAGTATATGTACTTCCTGTCTGACCATTGTTAACAAGCATAGTGGCTGATTTTGAAAGTAAAAAGGTCACTTCTTGGCTGATGCTTAATAAAAGATTAACAAAACAAGGGACAAAGTAACTTTTTCATGAAAATCATTTTGTTGATGACACGAACAGCCACTGATAGAAAAGAGCCTTCAATAGAGTGTAGTCAAATTTTGTGCATTTAAAAATTATCATATTCTCAAATAGTTAATGACATTTTCTAACTCTATGCCTTTGGATGAAGAACATTTTCAAGCCCAGCTCATGCATTTTTCTCTATTATATCAGTATATGATGCCCTTACAGAATAGAAATGAAAAAGAATTAACATTAATGTCATTGTGTCCCTTGTTCTCCATCATGCATACACACTATAAATAGTATGGCCTTTATTTGTAATCACTAATGGTCATAATTATTAATCTTAAAGTTTATCTTCATTATCACAAAATTAATACTGCTTCATGTGTTTGGACATCAATTCAATTTGATAAATTGACTATGCTGTTTTCTTGGTATAAATGGGATTGAAATCCAGTCTAAAAGACCACTGCAATAAAAATAACTATCATATATGTACAGCTTCTGCATTTCCAATAAGATGAGGCCTTTTTGTGTTTTTTCTAAAACATTAACATGCTTTTTTCAATATGTTCAAATAAGGCTTGAAATAGTATTGGAATTAAAGGGAAACTATCACTAATTAATAACCTATAAATACACTTTTATGAAAACTCATTTACTGACAAAGAATGCCAAGGTTACCACTTGATGCAGAACAGTGTGTAAATTTCTGTATTTATATACATTAACAGATACATGTACATAATTTTGATCAACAGGGATATACCTTTTAGATAGGTAATTTTTCTGATGTATGCTCTGCAATGGACAGGGGTTGCAAGATAACCAAGAAATTTAAAACCTGGTATTTTCCCTATTTTACACACATGTAAATTCCCTACCAAGGCCACTGACAAATACCATAGGCAATGTTACTGCTGTACAGTTTGTACAGGTAAAGGTAAACAGCAGGATATGTGATCATACCACAAAAAATGGTGGCATGATTACCAGCTCCCATAAACTGGTGCAAAATGCTATTTGCTAAGCTGGCTGAAGTCCTAGCACACAACTGGTTCAAACTAGTGGATTTATTATAAGACCTGGCCACTCACTCAAATTAAAATGTCTTATATCATCGTAAATAGCCTTTTGATGCCAGGGTGACCCATCAAAACAGTGGTCACACTTATTTTTTTTTTTTGTGCACCGATCTGCTAGTGTCCTACCAGTTTGTTTCTGCCTGCTTGAGAATTTGTGATGGCGCATGATGTGGTGGCTGCATACTGTCTTGCCATAACACATAAGACTTGCATGCTACTTAGAGTCAGGCATTCAGTAAACCATACCCAAAACATCATAAGAGTCATGGAAGAAGCATTGAGTGACCTTGATATTGAGTAGCTACCATGTGGGTTGGCAGCCGAGCTGGAGGGCACAACGAAGGCCTGCACAAGTGCAACTGTAACAGCAGAAACAATAGCATGGAATTGCAACTGCCTGTCTGTGCTAGTGGTTTCTGGGGTGGCAAAAGAACACATAGGTCAGTCTCTTAAGTGTGCAATCCTTGAGGAGAAGAGCAATGAAGTGATTGCAGAACCTATTACATATATTACGCTCAGCTGGGAGCCTGGATGACTGCATCACTAGAGTCATCTCTTCTTGGCATGTACACAATAGTTGTGAACCACTTTGTGACCACAGACAGCTGCAGGCACCCCACAAGGGATCTAAAAGATGAACCACTCATCCAGGCCTCTCTGATGAGTATCAGCAGTCACATCTTCTTCGGGTATCAACACTAGCAAAATATTTACTGGTATGATAACATACAGGCATGTTCAAAAAAGACAATGAAAAATAACAAATAATGATTGTGACAACTGAACTGTCAATGCAACCTAAATAATCCATGGCAGGAAGAAAGGACTTTGTGTATCTCCTGGCACTGAACCCTATCAAATTTGATAAAACATTTTCTATTATGTTTTTAAGGGGCTTCTTCTTGGTACATAAGTCTTCCTCAATGTTTTAATAGAACCCCTCATGTTCTATGGTAATGTGCAGCACATCATGTGGCCGTGCTCCACCAATGGAAGGGGCTTTACATGCCCCACAGCTCCACTCACTTGAGAAAGAGCTATGGATTGTGGAAGGGACAGCACAGATCTCATCCTAGATAATTACCTTCAAAATGAATCTCTGTTCAAGGTGTTGGGGTCCTCTTCCACTGGTCATTCTAACAAAAGAAAAACTATGATAGGTTTGTGCATGTGCACTTTGACCATGTATCTGTTTGTGTGCCTCTGGGTTAGGGTAAATACCAGTATCTTCTGGGCAAGAGGTTATTGCTATATGGTTTTTCTGGTGCATCTGCTGCCATCTAATGTCAGTGAGGTACAACAGGCATTACACTGACAGCAGGTTTGCTGGCACTAGGGGCTGTTAATTCTTAGCAATTTGTACTTGCAGTTGGTCCAGTACTCTGACATGACCAGATAGACAGCACTGTTGATAGGGGTCAGGGGCTTTTCCTCCTTGGCATGCCACTGTCCCCAGCAGCAACTGCATTTTGTATTATCATCATGGGCCTTAAACTGAAGGGTGGAGCAATCTAAGCAGAAGGGATCATCGACACAGTAGGTTTTCAATTATTACAACCAGGCTAGGTGCACGGGCTTGATGTAGATGGAGTTAGTTGTGATCTGCACAACCTCAGTTGGGAACATATGCAGTGGAGAACCTCTGCAGTATGCTAATTAGGATGATGCCTATGCTCACAAACATGGAGACTTTGAAATGCATGTACAGCAGCCTCAGCTGTTATTGTATGTGATGACATACCCCAATGGTGCCTTGTTATAACTGACCAAAGTGCTGGCCTCTTTGCAGGTGCATAACAGATATTCCAACTCCCCCCGTGTCATTGACCAGGCAGACAAGTCATGTGCTTTCAGTCATTCAGACTGCTGGCTTTGAATATACTGATAATAATTCAACCAATTTCCTCATCCCCTGCCAGCCAGACTTTGGTCTGTTTTATGTATGATATAATGGCTTTGGACTCATCATGGACTCCTCATGATGTGTGAGAATGCCCATCCTGACTATAAACTGCATTAGCACAATGAGAGCCCATCAATTGTACTTTTCAGGCATCTTTGTCTTCCCTAAGTTGATTTAAGTGGCTAACTATTCAGGCACAAATGACTGGAAGAATTCCAGGGTTGAACTCCCATGAATGCATTTGTGCAAAGCCCATTAGGTCTGCTGCAGGTAGTGACCCAATAATAGACACAGAGTCATTTCTTGGCATGGGTAGCCAAACAATTTGAAACATAGGTGCATTTAGCAATCCCCATGAAGCTGCTGCAATAACAGGCAACCATGTCAAGGCTTACAGTTTCTTCCACATTATAACCATTGTGGCTGTTTCAAAGCCCTGTGTGCAAACTTGGCATGTGCCCACTAGAATTAATCTGGCATGGACATTGATATGCATTTCCAGCTGTTTTGCCCACTCACAGAATTGACCACGAGAAAGACTTCACTAAAGACCAAGGATGACATATCCTCAGCATGCCTGTGTACCTGTTACAATATCTAATAATCTGCTTGTGCTTTTTTCTGGGAGGGAGTTCTGTAGTGCCCTGCTAGCACAAACTGCTATCCCGACCACCAATGACCCACACAGCCTTTTGGTTGGAGACCATGCTCAGCTGGATACCCTCCCAAATCTTGCCCTCATAGAACTCTGTCATGTGTACTGCCATGAAATAAAGGGTTGCTGGTCAGGCATGCCATTTGTGGAAAATGGGCTCTATCTCCTAATAACCTTATCTCTGGTAGACCTTGCTGTTGTGGAATTTTGCCACCATTTCCACATCCTATGTGCTTCTGCCCTCAACAGGTTGAACTTGTCCATTATCACACACTCATCCATGTACTGAACTTGGAAGAGGAGCTTAATGCAGATAATGTACTCTCTATCTCCTTGGAGGGTTGGGATAGATGACAGCCATGCATGCATTGCTCATCTGACTGCAGGATCAAGTGTCCACCTCAGACTATGAAACCCCAATGGGTCATCCTCTTTTATAAGAAACATGCTGTTGATGCTTTCTGCCCCATCAATCTTTGCACAACAGAAGCTGTGATGCCATCTCAGATCTAAGGTTTTGGGAATTGGTGCAGAGTGTGGTGCTGCTTAGTCAAGATCAGATTGGACCTTGGGCTACTTGAGCTCAATGGTTCCTGTGGAAGTTGGATTTCTGTCTTTCCCTCTCTGCTATCTGCTCCACAATCTCAATACTCACGAACATTGAGCAGCAGAGAAGGTGAATCCTACAACTTTTTTGGAGGGTCCGTTAGCAAAACTAAAGGTTCCTACGAAGGGCTGAAAATAAGGTCAATAATGTTAAACTGAGGCCTCTAACTGAATGCATTTCCATACGACGGGAAACAAACCGCAATAACGTCAAATCATGTGGGTTAGCTCATTTTCATTATTCCATTGTTTACTTTTTTTTCAAATTTTACATGTGTTTTCTTTGCCCACCCGCCCACTTAATTTTTGTCGTTCACCTTCTCTGCTGCTGTAATTAACCAAATATTTTATTAAGACCTATACGATACCTCGACCTAGGATCACGTAAATTTATTGTGATAAATCCGTGTGGGGTAGCTTGTGCTTTTGAAAATAAATTTTTAAATTTAATCATGTCCATATCCCCTGAACACCTAGTTTGATGAATATTTCACAACATATGTGTATCAACTCCATTAAACACAACTAAAATATTGCAGTTATCTCTGATTACTTTAGGCATTTGTGTATAGCGCTGGCTAACATATATAACATCAGTATTTTTATGCCTACCTCGAGAAAATATCCAAGCTGGATTTGATTGTTTGTCCAGCATCACATCATCATATACTACAAGATTATTAATAAATCCATCGAGGTCATCTACAGATGGGGCTTCATTAATATATGTGATAAAATCAATAATATCATCACTGTCCTCATCCAACAACTTTGCATTTTCATTAAAATCTTTAAGTACTTCATAACATCTCTGATCATCTACAGATGGTGCTACTAAATATAACTTATCCCACTTGAGCCATCTCATTATCAGATTAAGCAATAATTGTGTTTTACCAGACCCACATGGACCTATGATAATTGCTCTGATAGAATTTGGCAATGCTGGATGATGCCTGACTGGTTCCTGCTTTCGTGTTGCTGAAAAGTCAATTATATCCATATAATAAATAATATGAATTTATATTATATTCGATGCAAGGCACCCACCCCAACCAGTGGATTAACAACAATAATAACAAAAAAAGGCATGCACTGATGGGTAAGTGTGAAAAATATGGTACAAACAAATACAGATTTATTTATTCTCTAAAGACAGGTGGTGATATTGCTGCTTCACTGGGATTATTACCAGGGACTCCATGGGCGAAGTATCCAGGAGAAAAACATTTTCCTGGATATAATTATTGTGGTCCTGGAACCGGACTTGATATCCAACTTGATGAATGAGATCAACCAAAACCTGGAGAGTATCCAATAAATGCAATTGATCAAGCATGTCACGTTCATGGTGTTGCGTATAAAAGCAAAGATTTACAACAACGACATATTGCAGATGTGAATTTGATTCATGCTTTAAATTCCATAAAAATTAAATCTCTCAGAGAAAAACTTGCTAGCTTCCTAGTGAAATCCGTGATGAAAGGCAAATTAATGCTAGGGGCTGGTAATTAATTAACTGACTGTTACAGTGATGGAATCGATTTATTATAGCCCAAGAGGATATTGGAGGGGTAGAGCAGTGATTGGTAAACTTGCTGAAGCAGCCAAAGTCTCACGTTCTGTTGCTGCAAATTGGTTAGCACGACAGGCAATATGGCAAATCTATCTACCACCACCTAAAAAAATTCAGTTTGCACATTTTGATGTCAGTGTTCCCAATGAGGTTCATCAAGCAGATATTTTGTTTTTACCACACGATACTACTAAAACTGGTAGACGTCAATCAAACACATACAAATATGCATTAACTGTCGTTGATGTTGCAAGTAGATATAAAGAAGCAGAACCATTATCAACAAAAACAGCATCTGAAGTTGCATCTGCTTTTGAACGAATTTATCAACAAGGGTCTGGACCACAAGGTGGTCTACGATGGCCACAACTACTACAGGTTGATTCTGGCAAAGAATTTCTTGGTGCAGTATCATCTCTGATAAAAAAAAAAAACATAATGTCAAAATCAGACAAGGACATACCGCAATTCATCGCGATCAGGCAATCGTTGAACGGGTTAAACGAATACTTGCTGAGCGGTTATTTGGATACCAGTATGCGAAGGAAATAATTCAGAAAGACATGAGATCTCGCGAATGGATTGCAAGATTAACAAGTGTGATAGCTGCATTAAATAACGAAATTACTCATGCAACTGCCATGAAACCCATCATCGCGATCACGAAGAAACATATACCAATACAACAACGCGATTATTTCTCTCAACCAGTACTAGGTAATGTGACTGTAAGATATTTATATGAACCTGGTGAACTTGAAGGGGGTAAAAAACCCCAGCAACTGATCCTATTTGGAGTGTGACCACACATAAAATTTTCAGCGTGATAAGATCCACGGGTAGACCTGCAATCTACAGACTAGATTCAACTGCTCCTCAGCGTGCACAATTACAAGTAATTCCTGAAGACACACAGTTCCCACCGCGTTCACTTTTGTAAACTGGCACCCCTACGACGATTACATTCAAGACTGGTCAGCATCACATTTTTGCGTGTATGACCAAGACTACTATTAATTCTATCTACGGTGAAATGTCTTGGATCATTATTCGAGTACTGCCACAACATATTACAGCTACAGCTTACACAATGATTATTCTGTCGTTGTTTCAGTGTCATAATAAATTCAACGTCGAGATCAAAGTAGCGATTATTTTTTTTGGTCACATTGCTTATAACCAGATACTTTCTTTCTTATTACATCATCGCCATTGCTAGCAGTATGATCATAATTTTCTGCAAAATTCATAATAACCTTGTGCAGCTGAGATATCCTTCTGACTTGAGGCACTGCAAGATAAAATAAATTTGACCACTCAATTCTATCATCGATATGCCATATATCTGTATCAGGAATAGTTAATCCCTGTGACGAGTGAATCGTTATAGCATATCCTAGTGTCCACGGAGTTTTGTCCATGCTCAACGCGCTCTCAACAACATCAACATCAACTAAAACAATATCATTTAACACAAGAATTTGTTTATCACCGCATCCTGGAATCTCAACATCAATATTCTGTCATCGAGTATATGCTGGGTGATAACAATGGTACAGGTAGATTTAACAAGTTTTCTTTATGTAACAGAAATAATTTCTCTTGCATTGTTTCACGAACTATCTTTCTATTTGCAACTATCAAATTAGCAGGTCTCCATAAATTCCAAAAATCATTCATAAGAGTTTCCAGAATTATTTCACGCATTATCTCACACTGTATTTTATTTGGCTACAGTCTGATTAATTTTTTCAAAATTCGTTCAGGGGTTCATCAATAGCTCTATGATCATCGGTTATCTCCTCATAATAATCTACAACTGTTTTTAACCATTCGTGTGGAGACTGTCCAACAAAAGGTGGCGGTTGACCATGATCACCACACATTATCACAGCAGTATTCTTTATCAATAACCAATCAAGAAATATTTTAATGTTTCTAACAACACCGTACAAACTTCATCCCAAATAATAATTTTAGGAATGTACTTTTCACTCATCTATGATGGAGTCCATGCATCTCCGCACCATAAAAAGAAACTATGATAAGTTTGAGATTTAACTTCTCGTTCATTCGTTTCTCTGGCGAGTCTATGTGTGGGTGTCAAAACAATCATGTCAAGATTGCGAAATAATTCAATCGCACGTGTTGTTTTACCAGAACCACCGCACCCAATGAGATAAACTGTTTGATATCTGGCCACAGGATCATATACAGATGGTGCTGATGATTTTGATATTTGATTATTATCCTCGTAAAAATATTTCCTTAATTTCAACGCCAGCAGATTCAGTATAATCAAGTATATTTTCTCGTTTTATTCTCCATTCCCCCAAGATGCATCACAGCCAAGTAGCGGGTTTAACAAATCCGTATATTTTTTATTTATATAAAATGAATCTGTGGCGACTCTGACTGCGGTCAGAGGAAATCTGTTTATCATCAACAATAAATTTATCGAAACGTACGCAAGCATGGAAGATCTTAAACGAGTAAACTGCGGCGATTCACCTTCAGTATAGCTCACAAATGTACCTAATTTAGTTCCGTCCGATAAATAAGCATTACTTCGACTTATAAATGTGGGGGTCTTTTTTCGTTGCATCAACAATTATAAAATCGAGCTCAGCATCATCCATAATTAATCTTGTACACGTTCGTTTGATCACATGAACTACCTTGAGTAAATTTACCAATTATTTTCCTACCAAGATCTTTAGCTATTTTCTCATTATTTTCTTTTCTGAATTTAGATACGTTATTAATAATTTTAACAATATCGTCTTCAGAAAGGCCAAGAAATTCTTTCCTGATATCTTTTTCTGCATCGAACTTATCAGGTTCTGGCAAACAAATTTGTTTCTCCAGACGATATGATATAATGGCTTCATTTACTCTCAACGACACTAAAATTCCAGTATCAAGCATATATCTTAATAATACCATTGGAGCCCAATATATTTCTGAAAAATGTCTTCCAAACAACACATAAACAATCGGATGAAGGTTTCGAGTAAACTTGAATGACTCTATACAGGCGAATCCAGTAAGGTCAAAACTTGGCAAGGGTTCAATTAATCGCAACTCTGGTCAGCTCGTGTGATGGATGTCCAAATCTCTTAAAGTATTCAGAACATTCTCCGTACCCGAAAAAACTTCCAGGATAACATGCAACCACATTAACCAAGATAACATCCTTAAAATTGTATTTAGTATTCCACAATCCGCCGTGTCCGTATTCGACACAAATGCGCTGGACATCAACGAGAAATTCTGATCTTGTAGGTGACCAGGTATTTTTTCCTGAGCAAAGTGAGCAGCAACTGATGGAATGGTAAAACAATTACTCAGTAATTGTTCGATAACATCATTATTGTTTGTGTATTTTAACGCAAGATTTTTCATTTCCTCGTGGAGAAATTCTGCACGATAAATATCGCCATTAGGCCTTACAAACTGATCATAGTTTTCATCATCGGAACTTAGAAATAACCAGAAGGATACAGGGTCACTCTTACCAATATTTCTGATAAAATCAAATATATGATCATTATAAAATTTAACTGTTCTGTCTCGTGGAAATATTGTCACCGCTGATGTCCATGCATGTGCGTTATGATCAAAGATCGGTATAGGGGTTCCATTTCTTGTATATTTCGGTTTGTATAAAATCTCTCCGGTTAATGTTTTCACTGTGATCGGAAATCTTATTTTTTTTCTAATTCAGCAACGTCGCTGATAGACGCTCCAGTATCTGTAACTGTTTCTGCCCAATTATTTATTTATTTACGTCTTAGATCCGTTAAACCGTTTCCGCGTATCGCGTCTGAGAAATGTTCTATAACTCGCTCAGCTACACAGATTATCCTTGTTGACGCTGTCAACAATGAAAATTTCATCAGTTTGAGATCAGTAATGCTAGTTTTATCATTTAGCAGATATATCGCATAAACAACTGCAGTCACATGATACGCTCGTTCATAATATGGTTTATCAATGCAAGTCAATATTCCTGGTTTGGAATTTTTATTTGACATGACAACATTATTTCCAGTGTGAAGTCAGACAGGGTCACGTTTGTCACAGATAATCCAACTGTCGTCTTTTGTCTCTACAATAAATTTTATTAGAATAAAATATCTTTAATCATCAAGATAGTCAATGATCTTTGCTGCTCGCTCGTCATTCATTCTAGTATCAACAACATTCACGATTCTGAGTGTTGATCACACGTGAGCCACACCATCTTTGCGAAATTCCTTCTTGGCTTCACGGATATGATCAGTTATATCCCTATTCGTTAAAGCCAGATCTTGCATCGAAAAACTAAATTTAAGTTTTGGTAGTTTGTCAAGATCGAATCTGGCTCAAGAAGGCTTAATTGCGGATAATCTCTCAAATTCCTCCATGCTATAATTGAGTCAGATATGTGTTTAATTAGATTTTAATTATATATATAATGATTGAAACAAAGAATAAATGCAGGTGGTTAATGATCGGATTTTCATCTCCTTGTAATAAATCCTGCATAAATGAATTATGTGGCTATCACATGCAAAGCTTTTAACATGCAAGTTTAGGACAAAAACCGTGTTTACAATGCGGTGTTGGGGTCAGAGGAAAAACTCAGTTGTGTGTGCAATGTGGTGGTAAAAAATACAGAGAACTGAAACGATATTATGATAAAAAAAATAACACCGATGGATTCGAATCTCCCATAAAAACCGCCAAGGACTATCTTGCCAGATTTTCAAAATAATCATTTAAACAAATAATATTATTATATAAATGGAGCAAAATGAATTTGTGAACCATCCCATCATTAAAAATTATGAAGCATCTCGTGATGGTGTCATCAGGAACTGTCGATTAAAAAAACCCAGTCGGTTCTGTCATCAATACTGGCTATCTCGTGTTTCGTGCTGGGAATAAAATGTATTTATCTCACAGATTCATATATGAGTGTTTTCATGGC
This sequence comes from Megalonaias nervosa, assembly GCA_016617855.1. NCBI lineage: Eukaryota > Metazoa > Mollusca > Bivalvia > Unionida > Unionidae > Megalonaias > Megalonaias nervosa. The sequence continues at coordinate 43,901 of JAECUM010014263.1, forward strand.
CCAATCAAAGATGGACTTGTGATCGATCACATTAACGGCAATAAAATCGATAATTCCTTATACAACTTACGAACTATTACACAAAGTCAGAATTTACAATTTGGAAATACTGAGAAATGTAGTAAACTTCCCAAAGTTGTTAAATCCACGAATGTAGAGACAGGCAAAGAAATAATATTTCCTTCTATATATGCAGCTGGTAAATCTTTGATATTTACCCATCTTCAATAAAATATGTCGCAGATAATTTAAGGAGATCGGCATTTTCAAAATAATTCAAAGAAAAAATCGCGTTTGAGTATTACACTCGTGAAGCGAGATAACTCTGTCAAGCAAAACTCTCCGGTAGAGTAATTAAACAGTTATTTCCCTTGTATCGCGTAATCTATTTTTTTTTTTGTACCGTCGTAATATGTAATGCTTGAATGTCTCTCTCTTCATCGTTAAATAATCCTATAAATATATCGTCCAGTAATTGTGTATATCTCAACTGTGTGAAAACCTCAGAATGAACAAATAAATGTTCTATCTCTGTTTGGCGAATCCCGCTATAATAAATGTCCTATCATGAGCCGGTATTTCAACTGTGTGAATGAATGTGCATAGCTGCCTCACACAGCAATTATAACCGATCGCCCCGCAGCAATCCAGACTGCAGAATACAGAGTAATATTAATCCACCGTTGTTACATGTCCTCACCTAAACAAACAGCTTGAGACTGCAATATATTTTAACCAGGACAGAAATGTGTAATATTTTGCGATTTATTTTATATTCTGGTAATAATATTTATTCAGAATCAGAATATATTTATTTTTATTCTGCAGTATACTAATCACTTATAGGAATTTCCTGCTAGGTAACTATATAATGATTTTTGAAACGTATATATGTAACTGAATTTCGTGGCGCAGTGTTAGAACTTTGGATTCTCATACAGAGGCCTGGGGATCGATTCCCGTGACAGACATAATCGTCTGCGGGGGCGGTACGATGCCAAGAGATTTCACGTAAACCTCCTCACCACGTCAAACAACGTGGTGAGTGCGTTTTGCACTCCCCCCGGGGTTTGATATGGGGGGGGTTTTACATGAAATCGAAAAGCCTAGACAGCCCTCTGAATCTCTAAAATTTTGTTTCGTTTAGAGATTCGCTGGGGGGGATATCTATGCAGGAGCCCCTAAAATAAACAGTAGCGTGATGTGATCTCTCAACCTCACTGAAGGGTACCCCACAAAGGACATTCAGAAAGAATGTCGGTCAAAAAGAAAAGGGGTGACCCATATATAAATTATAAGAAAGGCATCCATGAAGGGCCCCCGTGGAACGACCAATGAAGGGACCCCGTGGAATGGTAACCGCTCACCCCGCTACTGTCTATTTTTATATTTTTATTTTTCTAATATTTTTTTTATTTTAAACAAATATTTCTTATATAATGAATCATGAAAATATTAATTGCTATTAAACAATTACAACATGACGGTATAAAAATATCTGACGAACTTGATCCTGAAAAAATTATTAGGGATTTTGTATGTGTGTGTGTGTGTGATTTGGATTTTTAACGTAGCCTTAACAATTTTTCAGTCATATCGCTATGATGTCTGCAGTGTGGCAGTTTATAGTGATATCTAGCACTGGGCCATCATGCCGCAGATATGTAGCATGATGTCCCACCCAGTCACATTATCCTGACACCAGGCCGACCAGTCCTAACACTAACCTCTTAATCTGAGCGCCAAGCGAGGCAGCTGTTAGTACCATGTTCGTGATTTTTGAACCATTACTACAAGGAAAATTTGAAAATAAATATACATTACCAATCAATTACAGGTTCATAAAATTAATTCACTAAGCAATGATACAATCTTTAGCGATAGCTACAGGTGAAATTATTTGCTTCGCTCACACATGCAATCGAAAAGGTTAGGTCAGGATTATCTCACGAATACGAAACAAAAAGAATCGTGAATGCTCGTATAAGACAGTTGACAGAGATTATGTCCAGTAATGATTGTGAAAGCGCTGTTACCAGTGACTGTAGTGACAACGGTCACAGAGATTGTGGTACCAGCTAAACAAGAGGGATAATTCATTTCTGACTACAGTAAAAAAATATTTTATTCTGATAATAATATTTATTCAGAATAATATTTTACTCAGAATCAGATTATAATAATAGTATTTATTCAGAACAATATTTTATTCAGAATCAGATTATTTTTTATTTTGATAACAATTCAGAATCAGATTCAGATAATTTATTTGACAGATTATTTTTGCCTTACTGATCCTGGTGTTTTTATGAGTGAATATACAGATTTATATTCAATGATTCTGATATCAAATCCAGAAGGTGTCCAGCCTGGTCAGTAAGTTTAAAATGTATCCTTGATAAAAGTGGATTATGACATCTTAAATAAACAGGATTAATTGGTTCTGATACAATCAAATACCCTGGTGGTACTTGCGGATTAAATGTGCATAAAATATATCCTTGCTGGGCCTGAGCAGATTTTTGTAAATCAACTTGATAGCTGCCATCAATTACGTCACATACTAGATTGACCGCGATTGTCGATGTTATATTAACGATACCCGGCGAAATATGACGTCCTCCACCGTTCGGATCGTTGTTGTATCTGAGAATAACCGACGGTTGTGTGGTTAATATTTTCCATGACTCAAGTATTTTTGGAAAATATTTATCAATAATATCATCAGGAGCTGTTTTAATAAAATCAAGTTCAGGTAAATTTCTACTCCTAAATAAATCAATCGGTTTTCTGTAATGATCTGAGATTTTTTTTGATTCACCAATAAATTTTGCATTTTCAATGATAACTCTGTGGGCAAAATGAATATCTAAAGTAACATGTGCCAGATTATTAATATTATCAATGATCTGTTGTTTTATATCTTCGTCGTAATTTACAATTACAGATTCAAATAAATTTATGATGTTGTTGTATAATCGAGTATATTCAGGTTCAATTGCGGCGTTGAATGCTCTAATAAGATCTACATTAAAATCTCCTTTTTTCTCCTGAAAATAAAAGATCTGTTATATTAGGAATATTTTTACCGTCTTTATCAGTGATGTATTGACCTCTGTTAAAAATTATCCATGGTTGTAATTTTCGATATCTTGGAATATTTGTTAATGTTTGTTTAAACAATAAAAATTCCTATTGATTGGTTTTGGCGGCGCTACATAATCCGGCGGAATATCAGGCCATCCTAATACTGATCTGATCGAAGACTATTATATATCTACGACGTAATCTGGGGAATTTACTTCTATCGCGGATGATAACGTTGGTTTGTGAACAGTGAAGGCTATTTTTAATTCTTTTCCTGTAATAGATTTAATCCGGCATTGAAATTCTTCATTGATTTGTTCTATTTGATAACTGCTTGTGGGTATACTGACAACTTGCCAGTCTGGAGTTCTGTCCAGTTTATTTTGTTTGCAAATACCAGTGAATTATTTACTCGCAATCCACCAAACGATTTCGACCTGGTATTTGGCCAATTATAATAAACTCGTAATTGCGCAAGAGCTATTTCGTTAGCGGGTATTGCAGTTGGGAAATTAATACTGAATTCAGGATTAGCTGAACTCGCCGATATCATTGTAGTTCTTACCGGAGTAGTATTAACAGCGATCTGTTGTAGTAGTTCGTTCGATGACATTATTATTAGTTATTATTTTAAGTCCCTGACTTATTTCAAATCCCTGATTTATTTAAAATCAGGAGATTGATCCTGTTCAATTATTGTTTTCATCAAATATTTCATTATAGGTTTTTATTATCGCGCTGAATTTTTCATCAGATATTTTACCATCACTGATATACGACGAAATCAACGATGATAGTTTGGAATATGCTGTCGTTGCTGTATGTAATTTTACCATATACTCGTGCAATTTTGTGTTCGCGCATATAGCTATTTTTTTGTGATAATATTGAAAATACCCGCGATAGTTGTTGCGGATGGAATGACGATTGTTACAACTATAGGCGCGGTCATTGTTATCGTTGATAATATCACGCCAGTTCCAGCGATGATAACAGATCATAACAGAAACTGAATAGACAATTATATCAGTGACAACCAAGCGTCTGCGATATTTTTTTACTTTTATTGTATAATCGTCAATGATATTTTTCAGTTTAGTTTGCCACATATATACTTGATTGTATCTGTATTTTTGAACGTCCATCATTATATTTTTATGAAGTAATTAACTGAAGTGTTTCAGCGACAAATTCCAGACACCACCAGTAAGACGCTGAGTTTAGTTTTTTATCAGATGGTTCCAGTAAAAATGTTTCTTCGGTATCTTTATTTAACACAATAGACACACTGCCAGAAAAAATTATCAGTTGAATGACGCCATATATATGTGGTAAATATACTAAATTCTGCACCGCTAAATACGGACAGTCTATACACACCAGTGACTTCCGCGGTATGTTTGATAGTGTTATTTTGTTGTGTCCATGTTGATGAGCCTGATGATACTGTATACATGATACTGTTAATCTGTTTATGCGGAATTTTAGTCAGATTAGTTTTACTGACGATATCAGGGATTCCACTGATACTATTGTTGAGTCTTGCGTTTACGTCAACGAGTTTAATATCAACGGTTGCTGGACTTCCCAAAAATTCATTAATGGTTCTGTTTAAGTTTCTAAGAAAATTAAGAAACAGTTGTACGTGATTGGAAAAATCAGTCCTAAATGCGGCAATTCCATCGTTGATTGTCGTGAACGAAGTTGTCATCGGGATGTTACTATCATCGACGTATTTGTTACAACATCAAGATCCGCAACAGGTTCTCCTACATTGATAATTTTATTGCTGTTCATGTTAATGATACCGTTCATTATATCACCGGATTTTAACAACCGATCACTTATACTATCTCGGATCGACGATGGAGTAACAGCACTAGGACTTTGAATTAAAGCAATGGAAGAGAATTTGAAAGATGTAATCAATGCACTGCTTGATGATGAGACTCCTCCTTATGATGTAGAAGTCCGATGACTTTCTGCGATTGATTTACGTCTCGCAATTAGTTTGGATGGATTTTAACGGACTAGGGAGAAAGGACAGAGTCAACATTAGTATGATTTGAGTCTGACCTATTCACTAAATGGCTTTAATATTTTCGACAACTTGAATATACACCCTTACATTATTTAACTATAACTAATTGTTAGAACTAAAACCTACGATATTTAAACTAATTATAATTACTAAATATTTTATTTAAAGCTTTCAAAATTATTGATTTATGATCCAAATTGCCAGATTAGAACTAAACAATTATTGATGTATTTGACAAGAAACTCGTGGCACCTGAGCTAGTGTTCACGTGTACGCGGAAGCGTAGCGTGAATGCTGCTCGTGCCTAATTAAGATCCCGAAATTTAACCCATGCGCAAAGCAGGAAACATTATATATATATATTCATTTATTAAAATTACTTCTAAATAATTATACAAATTTCAAAACTCTACTTAAGTAATTAATTTCCGCTACCAACTTTGCAAGTATTGAAATTATATATGAAATTAATTTAATTAATTTTTAATACTAATCTAGTATATGCTGGAAATCAAAATTTAATTTCCTTCCTCATTAAACTTTAGACTTTTGAATAACTATAATTATAAACTAAATAACAACTCCAGGAATTTGACACTTTAGAAGCTACAATTGATTTGGATGGTATACAATTCCTAACTCAAAATTTAATACAATCGAAATTCAATAAACGTAACACAAGAAACACACACAACGAATAAACACGAATACATAAAACACTTTTAACTTTTGGCACTAGGGGGTCCCTTCTATGATGACAAATCTGAGAGGGACCACACCAATAAACTTAGGAACAAGTTTTCCATCCTTATCGCATACAGCAATAAGACCTTCTCGTGATAATCGATTACGAATAATAATATCAATGATTGAAATATTACTCGTCATTAATTTTCCTACACGGTTTTGAAATACAACAGGTTCGTTTGGATCGATATTGATAAGATTGAGCAGGTCAGACAATTCATCATTTATCTGTTTTGTTACTCGCTTGAGTAAATCTTCATCTGGTGCTTGTTGGGTTTTAGTTTTAGTTGATCTTCCGTAAATATCTACCATTATACGATTATCGATTATTTAAAACAGAACTCGTGTATTCATGTACAGCTTTATGAGGTGCATTGGAAGATTTTGATACAGCGTCGAGTACAGCAAGTACTTCACGGCCACATATTGGTGGGTCGGTTATTTTTTGTCTTGGTAACATTGAATACCAGATTGGAATATTTTGCATATTGCTAACACACTTTAAAAATTCTTTTGGTGGTGCCAGTTCGTATGAATCGAAATAAATAATTCCACGTGAATCAATCGCGTATGCAACCCAATGAGTACCTGGACCAGAGTTTTCATCGCGATTAATGATTCCAGTTTCAATATTGTTTGGATTTGATGGTAACTGATCACGCATAAAAACTACCTCTGAAATTTTTTTATATTTAATCACTCAGCAGTATCAAGTAAATCAAAATTGGACATAGGTAGAATCAGCGAAGTGTCCCTGGCTGTCTTAAACCCTTTCCGTACCGAGTTCCTGGCAGTCTTAGGCCCTTTCCTTTTTTTGTTTGATTCCTTTTCCTGTTGCTTTTTTTAATGCCATTCCAGAAGCAGTTCCAACAGCACCAAGTGCAGCTGCTTTTTCAGCAGCTGGGGTTGCAGCGGCTATTATTCCTGGAGTAGCTGCAAGAAGTAGAAATATACCACCCGTCTTAGTGATGTCTTTAATGGCACCCGCAGAAAGATTAAATCGTATACCTTTCTTTGATTGTTTGGCTTCATTGAAGTGTTTATGCTGGAGTTCTGTCAGCGATAGTTTATTCGGACCACCTGTGATTTGTTTTGTTTTTTTAATTGATATTTTTACTCCAGTTTTCCTTTGATACTGATTGTAGTTTTTTAATCTGACCAGGAGTCAGACTGACAAAACATGAAGATATGACATTTATAATATCATCCTGATTTTAAATCAGGGATCTAATTACATGTTTTCTACTGGGGCATCAATGACTCTCATTCGACCACCACCACCTTCGAGCAGCATTGTTTTATCGCTGAGTATAACGGCGATTGCTCTGTAACCACCAGCGGGTAGTTGAGACATACGAGCTCGGAAGTGTATATCAACGAATGATTGTCTGAACAAATCCAAATGTTCCAGCGAAAAGTAATAGATCGGATAGAGTGTTGTGAAATCTCGCTGAGATATTTGCAAACCAGAATCAACATTTTGATCACGCCCCAAAAACGCCATCAACCGATGATAAGCACGTGCAACATGATTATTCTCAACATTCAGCAACACCTCTTCAGAAGGTTCTTGATGCCCATTTATCCTCAAAGAAACTTCACTAACTCCAAGCGTATCAAACACCATTGGATTTCATTCCTGCGAATCTACTCTCGCATTTTCCTGAAGTGCAATGAATATATGTCGTGGTGCTAACACCCCCTGCTGTGATGCTACCTGCCATGTGAATAACCCAGCAGCATTACTCTGAATACTGTCTGTGGTCATCGTCAACCATGATAACACTGATTTACCACCTTGACTCATAAAAGAGAGTAAACGTTCTTCTTCGGCGAGCGATGGAGTCATTACTGGCATCCACAGCAAAAGTTTTGTTAGTACTACTTTACCTGCATTAACGGCAGCATTACGTCATATTGCATCATTATCGGTGGCTTTTCTAACAAGTACTACAGTGTGTTTAGCGCCAAATATAACTTTTCTAACATTTCTGTAGAATCCAAAGATATGTGACAGTGGCATAGCACATAAAAATTCTTCATCGCCGTTCAACATTGTTCAAAGTGATGCGAATCCCAAGTTGAAGTTTTCATTCATTGATACAACACTATCCCCAGCTGCATTTAATTTTACGTTTCTGTTTTCTGGATGATCAGTTGTATCCTTTGCAAACATCATTGATGGACCAGCTGATCTCGAGTAATCATTGGAATATCTTGCAAGGCCAAGTATTGTCGTGGCAATATCGACGTTATCCAGACATGATTCAATATTTCTTCCGTCAATCATGTATGTGGCGCTGTTAAATAACGCCATAACACCACTGTTAACAAAACCAACTTGATCACCAATTCCGTATGCTGTATCATCTGCCTTCAAAAGTATACCTTCGATCTCAATAAATGCCTCAGTGGGCCAAAAATATCTACTTGTATCCTGAACTTGTAATTCGATTCTTCCTCATGAGTTAGATTCTCGTGCGTCGTAAGAATAATACTGATAATCGCGCACAGATTCATCCTTGAGAACTGGTGCATCCATGTTAAATGCGGGATCAGATACACGTTTAAACATCTTTTATTATTATACTTACTATCGTCTAACACGAAGACCACTCCCCGCTATTAAACTTGCGGTTATATTTTTTGTCTTTTTCTGACATGGGTACACCAGCTAACTCTGCTAGTTTTTGATTTGCGGCTTGATTCATTATTTTACTAATGTTTGCAGGCATCACTTCAGTGCTGGGTAATTTTACTGGCTGAGGTTTTCATCGTATTAATCGTGCTAGTATATCCTTCATTGCCGAAAATGCTTAGCTAGCAACATCACCAACTGCACCAATACCTTTTTCATGAACAACATCAGTAGCTTTCATTCACAGTTGTTTTGCAATCGGTATTGCTTTTGGGGCTATCCTTATAAATAGACCCTGAATAACATCACAGAGTCCATCTCTGTAGAATGCTTTATATGTAGGTAATCGTGAATTTATCACCCTGACCATGGTTGGTCTACGTTGAGCATTATGTATGATCATCTTATTTTATATCGTTCTTTGATCACTGAAATAATCATCAGCGATTTCATTAATGAGGGACCGATGCACATTAATATTCATGATACCGCCTGTAAATAATCTCTGACAAATATCAGCTGCTTCATTAATGATTTCTGGAGAATTATTACCGGTTCTTTTTCTGCCAATCAGAATTTCTAGTCGTTCAACATTGGCAAGGACGTTGCTAGGACATGGAGTAACAAGACCACTTCCAGTTGTTTCGTTTTTACTTGGTGAACGTGATTCCTTTCTTCGTCTGATATCTTCTTCTAAATCTTCTTTGTTTTGTTTCCTTGCTCGTTCAACATCTTCAAGTTTCGAATTTCTTTTTCTTAGTCTCCTTAACTGTTTAGATTCTTCAAATTTCAACTTTATTTCTTCTTCTTTTTGTATCCTTGATTGTTTTTCTTGTTCAATATACTCGCGTACGATGTTTTCAAAAAATATTAAAATTAGCAACATCTTCCGCAGATTTGATTTGCGGAGTATCAGTAGCGATGCAATATACATTATTAATCCAATTGGCAGATCTCATATTTTTAACATGCTCGGGTTTTACATACTTATCTCTTTCATGATATCCATACGCGGCAATATCAATTAATTGGTTTTTGTCCCTGATAGCGGCAATACCTTCCTCCGTAAATTTATCTGTTATCTTAATTCTGACTCTTGGCAGAGGTTGTGGCCATTCTTCAGGTGGTGGTTGAGGAGGTTGTACGGGTGGTGGTTGAGGATGTTGCACAGGTGGTGGTTGAGCTACTTTAATACGGCCAGCAATATCAGCAGGTAATATTTCAAGAGCTTTTTGTGTTGCTTCAGTTGCTGTAATAATTTTCTTTCTTGGTTCGATAATTGGTTTAACTAATTGTTCTGCACCTTCTACAAATTCCACCTGAGACTCCTGATGCGCTTGTAATTTTTGTTTAACAGAATCACGGACGGGAAGATATTTCTTGATTGCCTCTAATCGCTCTTGAGCTAATCTAGCTGAATAAGCTTCACCAATCATTACTGATATAACGATGGTTTTATTATAGCAGCAGAGAAGGTGGATGACCAAAATTACGAGGGCGGGTGGGCAAAGAAAACATGCCTAAAATTTTAAAAAGTCAACGATGGAGTAACAAAAATGAGCTAACCCACACGATTTGACGTTATTGCGGTTTGTTTCCCGCCGTATGGAAATGTTATTGACCTTATTTTTCAGCCCTTCGTAGGAACCTTTAGTTTTGCTAACGGACCCTACAAAAAAGTTGTAGGATTCACCTTCTCTGCTGCTCACTGCATGGGCAGCCCAAAGGTAGTCAAGCCTTTCCAGGAGCTGCTGCAATGCTTCACAGCTCCAGTAGTAAGGGGGTCAGACCTCAGTCATTGTCTTATACCCTTCACATGCTGCACACATAAACTGTACATGTGTTATCGTAATGTCAGTTTCAGCTTTGCACTATACAGTATGCAACATGTCTCTAATACTTTAAAGTGTATCTCATGTAACATATTTTCCCCTGCACAGTATAATTTAGCAGACATACAGTTTTCTCTGCTGCAAGGCCATCACCAGCCTAAACTGCACTCTATCCTTCTTTATCTTTCATGATAGCATGGCTCTTACTTTGTAAGTGCACCTTACAATATTCTACGATACATGGCAACCATCATTACTGTTTCCTCCAGCAATTGCTACCACCATATTCTGTAATTTTGCACTGTGCTGGCCTATCAAATGCCACACACATTTCTTAAAATGTTTTTTTTTATTATAATTACTTTATGTCTGAAAATACTTTAGTGTGTGGACAGCTTAGAGAAATATAAGCTGTGCTCCCACCCAGGCATCATTCAGTCTACCAAACACACCAAGTGAGACCCACAGCATTGAGGATGCTTTCAGGGAAAAATTTCCTGTACGAACATAACAGAAGCAAAGGAACCATCTGTAGAAGCACTTGTGCAAGGTCAAATGGTTGCTCTGACCACCAAAACCCCCCTCCCTAATCAAGTTGCATGCTCAGTGGAAAAATCGATGAATTCCTCTGTATGCCATCTGTGTGTGGCTGAGGAATACTGGAGAAAAGGGCCAACATAAAGAGAAGAAAAGGCAGCTGCCAGAAAGGCAAATGAGACAAGCAATGGTAGCTAACAGAAAGGCCAATGAAACAAGCAATGGCAGCTGACAGAAAGGCAAAAGGATTGAAAGAGATGGCCTTATTGGAAACCTCCCAGTTTGAACTTGCTTCATGGTCTCTGCCAGCTCAACAATAATATATTGAATCAGCTTATAGGAGTGGGTGATCATAGCACCATTTTCTCTCTGGGGGAGCCTTTGGGGACCCACCTCCCTATCAAATCCCTCCAGGTCTCAAAATGGTGGTATGATCACCTACCCTTCTGCTCATTTTGAAATTAGTATCAGTCATGGTCAAGTTTATGGCATTGGCATTTCTCCCATCTGTTTATTTAGCATGTTGAATCACCAGGTGAATGCAATAAAATTGGTGAGGGGTGGCATACAACCCACTGTGACTGCCATACAATTACTGATGGAGTTCCACTAGATTGAATGGAAGTCCACTGGACTTAGTAAACATCCACCAGATGTTGTGAGCATATGCCCTTCATACTGGACACTTAAATCAATTGCTTTTCTGTATCCCTGTCATCATATTGAGTAGATAAATCCAAAATTTGAAATGCATGTACTGTATATGTAGAGCAAATAATTTGTGTTTTTATAACATGTATTTCAAAAATCTCTGAAAGTCTATTTGCCCAGTCAGATAAGAACCACCTAATTTTACTTGCCCAGTCAGACAAATACCACCTATTTTTATTTGCCCTGTCAGAGAAGTACCACCTATTTTGACTTGCCCAGTCAGATAAGTACTACATCGTTATACTTGCCCTGAATAAACTTGTACTCAACTGGCTATGATGAAAAAACAAGATGATGATGTTAATGACCTAAATTAGTAAGGTAAACATTTGTCAGCAAACTAATTCTGTGGTCATCCACCTAACACTAACTGTCAGTAATTACAATCCAAAATCAGTCTGCTTTCCCTCTGGTAAGCATTTATCAATGATGAAGAGTGTGAGTGAAGTGCTTGTAGAAGGTTAATAACAAACAATGAAAAACATAATTCTGGTAGAAAGCACCACCTTTGATGAAGCACATAATTCTGGTAGAAAATACTGACTTTGATGAAAAACATAATTCTGGTAGAAAGCACTGACTTTGATTAAAAACATAATTCTAATAGAAAGCATTACCTTTGATGAAAAACATAATTCTGGTAGAAAGCACTGACTTTAATTAAAAGCATAATTCTAGTAGAAGGCACTATCTTTGATGAAAAACATAATTCTGGTAGAAAGCATTGACTTTCAGTGAAAAGAGTTAGCAATTCTCCCAACAGAACGTCCTTCTCATTAATAAGAAATCAGCACTTGACTTGGCAAGTGATTGGAAAATTCACTTGACCACTGGAAATTTTCACTCTCCATTTTGAGTTGGGTGAATGAATCTTCAACCCTTGAACAATAACATTAAAATGATTCTTTTTGTTTATCTTTTAAAATTGGGAAAACTATGCCTGCTAAAAGAGGAATTTTCCAGAATGCTACTTCCAGCCTGACCTGCATGATGCACAATTGTAAAATGAAACAGTAATTGCAGAGAGAAAAGTCGTTACTGTGACCTGTTGTTTATCTCAGTGCGTATGATTTTTCAAGAGGTCTGGCGACATGAAACTAAATGACTTTACATACAACAGTCTCTGCAATATGAATCTAAATGCAAATACTTTCACAACGCAAAACATCTTAACATGGATGACATTAATTCTGCCAAACCAGAAAGTGGTTTTTGTGTCAATATGCTGGCAAGGTTTTATGAGTTTTAGCTTATTGTGTCCTTACCTTTCTGATATCTCGTTTGACAACTTTAGGTACATCAGGTATTGTGTATGCCAGAATGAACTTCAGACCAAATACAATATGCTGCAAAAACAAACAGAAGTATCAGTAGCAAATAGTGTGATCTGCATGATTACCAAACTTTGTTGTATCTAAATGGATTAGTACTTCTTACATTGCATACTGCATATGTATCAAATGGATTAGTATTTCTTATATTGCATACTGCCTTGTATCAAATGGATTAATACTTCTTATGTTATATGCTGCCTATGTATCAAATGGATTAGTGCTTCTTACATTACATACTGCCTATGTATCAAATGGATTAGTACTTATTACATTACATACTGCCTATGTATCAAATGTATTAGTGCTTCTTACCTTACATACTGCCTATGCATCAAATAGATTAGTACTTCTTATGCTATATACTGCCTATGTATCAAATGGATTAGTACTTCTTACATTACATACTGCCTATGTATCAAATGGATTAGTACTTCTTACATTACATACTGCCTATGCATCAAATGGAATAGTACTTCTTACATTACATACTGCCTATGTATCAAGATTAGTACTTCTTAAATTACATACTGCCTATGTATCAAATGGATTAGTGCTTCTTACCTTACATACTGCCTATGCATCAAATAGATTAGTACTTCTTATGCTACATACTGCCTATGTATCAAATGGATTAGCACTTCTTACATTACATACTGCCTATGTATCAAATGGATTAGTACTTCTAACATTACATACTGCCTATGCATCAAATGGAATAGTACTTCTTACATTACATACTGCCTATGTATCAAGATTAGTACTTCTTAAATTACATACTGCCTATGTATCAAATGCATTAGTACTTCTTACATTACATACTGCATATATATCAAATGGATTAGTACTTATTACATTACATACTGCCTATGCATCAAATGGATTAGTACTAGTACATACTGCCTATGTATCAAAAGGATTAGTACTTCTTACATTACATACTGCCTATGTATCAAATGGATTAGTACTTCTTACATTTCATACTGCCTATGCATCAAATGGATTAGTACTTCTTACATTACATACTGCCTATGTATCAAATGGATTAGTACTAGTACATACTGCCTATGTATCAAATGGATTAGTACTTCTTACCTTACATACTGCCTATGTATCAAGATTAGTACTTCTTACATTATATACTGTCTATGCATCAAATGGATTAGTACTTTTTACTTTACATACTGCCTATGT
>JAECUM010014267.1:0-17456 GCA_016617855.1 Megalonaias nervosa
AGAGAGAGAGAGAGAGAGAGAGAGAGAGAGGTAAATGCTGCTTTCCTCGATCCCCTATGTACATACAAAATGTAAAACACGTACAGTATGAAATCTAGAACAATGTAATATTAGTTCTATCGTTAAAGCGAACAAATTTCAAAGATCTTTCCGCCGCCTGCCCCCCCCCCCATCAGTACGGATAAAATTTAAATTATAATGTCTTGTATCTTAATTGTATGGTGTGAGGCAGAAACAACCGTATATCAGTGAGAAGCATACAAATAATTAAAAAAATTCAAAAACAAATAAACAGATAAACAACAAACAAACAAACAAACATAAAATTTAAGGTTACACTACTTTACACTATGCGTCTTCTTAAGAAAGAATACTGGAATTTGGAACTCAATTTTTTTGCAATGAAGTTCTCAAAAATGATATTTTCCACATTGTTGCCCAACTTCAAGGAAGAAGGTTAATCAACTTCGTTTTTTATTTCTTTTCCACCTGTGATTTGTACACGGGGCTTTTGACTGTATACCACGTTGTAATTGCTACAGTATTACTGTGACTATCAAATTGTAAATGTAAGAATTTAGACTATACAGTTTAGTTTGATAGACACCAGCTTGGATCCAGTCCAAATCTGATTTTCTTTCTGCTTCTACGGGAATGCTTTAAGTTTTAGAAAATGCTCTTACACACAAAGAATAAAGAGCTTGACAATACTATAGTAAAAGTCATACAGGTCATGTAGACGTTCAACACCTACTACTTCAATAATGGGTGTTATTTTTTAGAATTTGATTCTGCCTACCTTTAGATGGCAATTTATTCACTTCATTTGGATACTCGTACATGTGCCTTTTTGATGAGTTTCAGCGGAAAGCATTAAATAATCAGGATTGAATGGACTTTGGTTAAACAAAATTAAATTTTAAAACAACAATTTATATTTAATTTAAGATGAGTAATGCACATACATGACCCATCTGACTTTTGTTATAGTTACCAAACAAAACTTGTCTACACACAAAGAATAAGTAGTCAGACTAGACTAGTTACCAAACAAACAAAAAGTAATTTTGTTTGACATCATTGCTTCTTGAAGACTATAAATGAGCAGAAGTCTTATACTTGTTGAGTATGTATTTGATTGCTGGCTGATTAGGTCCAAATTATGGGCTGATTTGGATAAAATGTCAGGTTGATTGGGACCATGTGAAGTATTTTAATAAAAAGAATGGAAGTTGGAACACACCTAATTTATTTTAAAAATATTATTTTTTTTATTTTATGTTTTATGGTGTTATTATAGTGTTTGTAATGCTAATATAGTTTGACCAAAGCCTATTAAATCCTGATTACTGAATGCTTTGCACCTTATCTGCCATAACAAAAAATTCTCGATGAAAATAATTGATTACTATGGACTTTTATAATGGTCTATCTTAGCAAATAACAGTACATTTTTTGTCCAGACTCATGAAGCTTTCATTGTGACGTGTCAGTTTACAACATTCGGTCCAGTTGTTACTGGATCAGACCTTTAGGTTGACTGCATCCAAAAATTAACATGGATTTTGCAATATGCATTTCTCAAGGTGTGTATATAATGACTTTCCAAGAAATATGGATGTATGAGGATTGAAATAAATTGAATAATCACATTTTAATGGCATCAGAGTTCTCAACAAAATTTCAGGATGCAGAGTCCTGACTCTTCACTTGTGGAACTTAAGAGTCCCCAGCCTATATATGAGAATCTGGCATAAATTTGGGAGTCCTCTCACTTTCAAAATGGATAGGGAAAGGAAAATGAGAAACACAAGCTCATTATTTTAATATCAGGAATGAATTCTTATCCATTTATAATATCACACAACAAATAGTATGTTAATATTATACACATGAATTTACAATTTTGTTCAATCCCTATAACGATAATGAAAAAAAAATACAACATAAAATTGTCAACAATTAGTTTCAGTCTCAAGAATGATCACTGGGAATGCTGTGTATTTTTCGCTACAAGTAAAATAGAATCTCCATTCCCACCAAAGAAACTTACATGAGTAAACACTTGGCATTACAAAGTACATGTATTGTATGTGTAAACATGAATTACCTGTACCAACATTAAATTAAACAAAAGAAGGAATGAAAAATTTACCATACAGCATATGTACAAAAAACAACTAAGTTAAGAAGTTAATTGGTAAACATTGTTAAGAAGTTAATTGGTAATTGGTAAACATTGTTAAGAAGTTAATTGGTAAACATTGTTAAGAAGTTAATTGGTAAACATTGTTAAGAAGTTAATTGGTAAACATTGTTAAATACTTTAAGAGTAGACCCTAACGTGGGCTATGGAGAAAAATGGTTGGCACATGTACAGTACCTAAATACATGTAGCTTGGAACTGCAGATTTGAACCTTTGTCAAGATGAATTCACACAAGCTTTAGGTACTAGTTCTCGACTATCACCAATTAAGTGGAACTTTCACCTTTTGTTGTTTTGGTTTTTTCTTCCAGTTAATGATTAATTTTCATCAGAAGTCTGTTTCCTGAAAAATGAAAACAGACTCTGCCAGCTCAATTTTGTGAGTCGGCATACTTTTCTGCACTCTTTTAAAAAGTTTCTTATACTGTAGTGCCCTGTAGAAATCACACATACTTATATAGCAGTTATTATTATTATGACTATCAATTATATAACAGTATTGTCCATATCAGGCTCTGGGAAAGCTTTGATTACATTCATGGTAAATATTCATGTCATCACCATTACAACAAATAGGGCATCATTTATTTGCCTATCAGTTGCAGGTGTTTCTTACATACTCAATAGAATGTGAATTCCATGAAGTATATCGTAGGGGCAGTCCTTTTCAGAGAATAATTGCAGTGATAAGGATTAGTGGTTAATTAGTTATACTGACTTCGTGCCTGTTTACTTAAGCCTTTAGCTAGTCTGCAGATTGGTCACAGCTGAATGAGGCATGTCATGGGGGTTCGTTGCAGCAAGAAACAGTGTGTCCTTTGAGGATTTCAGATATATTTGACCCTGAATCTGGGATCCCTGAGAGCCTTGGGTATGTGTAATCAAATTCTAAAAATTGACACATGTTGCTAAAATAGTACTAAATACCTCCATGACCTCTATGAGTTGTTATTACTATTTTCACAAACATGGTAAGATAACATAAGAGAATATATAGGTTAATTTCAGTTCATTAATTAGCTAAGATAGATCTTTGTAAATGTCAAGCCAGAATTAGAACAAAATAGAAATGAGCGATCATCTTTATATTTTTTAAAAAACAAAATAACTTTCAGCATTTACAATTTAGAAAACATGAAGTTAATCTTTTAATTATTAGATTTGATAAATATTTTCAAATGTTTCATAAATCAGGTTAGTAGGGCCAACTTTCAACATAGTAATGTAAAAATTGACATGACTTTTAGTGGTTTTTCATGCAAATTGCATTTCTTTCATGTTATCTTTACCAAGTAAATATTGTGTAAAGAGTTATTGATGAAATATGTACTTGTGTTTACCAAATAAATATTGTGTAAAGAGTTATTGATGAAATATGTACTTGTGTTTGTTTGTATTTTGTGAGTTTAACACACCACTTTTCAGTACATGATAGGCTATATGTGGTGGCCACTTTATTTGGTGGAGGAAGACACCAGGATGAACCATTGATCCATGGGAAGCTATTGTTGTGACTCTAACCCATGAGAGTGATCTGTATAGGCCAGCGCCTTTCATCGCTCGGTGACCCAGGATTCTCAGTTGATGAATAACTATTTGTAAAACATACTTTACTGTCATCATTGAATTTTATCTTGTGAGTAGAGTCTCAAACCAGTAAACCAACTCATTTTATTTTCATTCTAACTTCTGAAATTAGCAAGTACTAATGAACATAAATATTTCATTTCAAGCAAATAATAAATATATTAAATCTTTAGTTACGAACAGATTTTTTTGGTAAACATATAATAACACTTCTGTCTAACCAAAGACCTCAAAGTCTGCGTTATATTTTGTGTGATACGTACAATGATAAATTCAGTCAGTTAAAAAGTGATGACAAAAATGGTTTATTAATTAATTAATTAATTAAGCATTAATCAAAACAGGCTTGACAAACTAATTGTTAGATGAGTTCACTATTATTGTTTGAAATTAAATAATTAAGGGTATACCGATCAAACAGATTATTAAACAGATGGGGATAATATGTTCAATTATAGCAGCATCAGTTTGTCTATTGATAGTAATTTGCATAAACTGATAGGTTATGAATTAAGGGAAAAAAATTAAAACCGAGTTCTTTAAACAAAAATGAGTAAATTATATTTCATCTTTCAACATAGGTAACACCACTGTTTCCTTATGTTATCATTTTCTTTATTGTAATTAATACAAAGTCAACAAGATTAGCAGAGTATAGATGTATGATATATTGAAGTAAGTCATAAATTTGACCGGAACCCAGTTTCACTTTTTAATATGTAGTGTCATTTAGCACAACTACTATAGAGTACAACATACAGGATAAAGATAAATTCTGCATAAATCTAATAAAAGCATTATCATACTCAGACCAGTATATATGGATCACAAAAAAATATTACTGCATGTGCCCAGTATTTATGAATTTTGTCGGTGTCAAGGCTCTTGGGGAACCAAGATTCTGGATCAAATATGCATGAAATTCTCAGAGGAGGCATCCTTCTATGTAATACATTCTCTTGACATGCCTCATTTTCTGCATGATGCTCCCCTTGTTTATAGTTTTGGTCAGCCAATACTGATCTGCAGAATTGCTTGTGGCTAGACTTGGGTAAATGGGCATGAAGTTAGTGTGACTAATTAACAATTAATCCTTCTCTGATGTGATGACTTGAAAGAAACCAATGTTTTATTGAGTGTGTATGTAACCATGTGTGATTGTTTGTCAAATAAACAATGCCTTCTGTTTTGTTTTTTTTATCAGTGATTAAATTGGTGACAACTTGTATATAATAAAAGCTTTCTCAGGGTTGAGTTGGACAATACTGTCCAGTCATTAATACGAAATTCATTAATACTGTCCAGTCATTGAAATGAAGTTCATTAATACTGTCCAGTCATTGATATGAAATTCATAACTACTGTAATTGCTTCTTCAGTATATGTGATTTAGACTAGGACACTACATTATCAGTAGATTTTTTCAAAGAGCACAGAAAAGTACTTTGGTAAAAAATAAGTCAGCAAAATCTGTTGTAATCTTTGGGGAAAGTTTTGTGATGAAAATGACACTAATACTAATAAAAGGCAAAAGGTAGATGAAAGTGTGGCACAAGTGAATCCAAGAAAGAAAACTTTAGCTTAGAATGTATATTTAATGCTGACTTCATCTCAGCTGAGATGCTAATAAAAATGGAGGCAGAACTAAGAAAACGAGAACTTAAAGACCTGAGTAAGGGAAGCAGTTCTCACGGTTGAAGAAGTGGAATCAGATGGTACATTGAAGGCAGTGTGTGAGTGGAATCAGTGTGTGAGTGGAATCAGATGGTACATTGAAGACAGTGTGTGAGTGGAATCAGATGGTACATTGAAGGCAGTGTGTGAGTGGCATGGTACATTGAAGGCAGCGTGTGAGTGGCATAGGACTGCTGGAAAGCAAAATCTTTTCACTTGAAATGGAAATATTAACTCACAGTCTTTAACCATCATGAATTTAGTTGTTGTTCAGAATTGCCATGCCATCCAAAAGGACAGATATTCCTGTAAGCTGGAGAGAAAACACTCAACATGGGTATGAAACTGAATGACTGTATAGCAGCACAGTTCACTGTAATGAAACAGTGAATAAATTAATCAGAATAATGGAGAAGCATCCTTTACTTAAAGAATTTGTTAACCAGAATGTCATACATTTGTTAAGTTTAAGGACAGTAAAAGTAACGGAACTAATTTGAAAAAATACTTTCAGATAGTAGAGCGCCTTATGATATAAAGATTTTTGAACACTTACTGAAAAATAGTTTCTCTCTAATTAGTCCTACCATGTAAGATGTCGATTCTGATATTTATGTTGACTGGGTTGACTCAAACAGCATAAATATTGGGGATGGGGATGTCATTCATTGATGGACTGCTTTCTAATGTGATCTTGCAAGGCTGAGAATTGAATGTAGATATGTAATAACATAATGATATTGTGCTTATTAATTTATGCCATATGGCCAAGAATGTTTAAACCATAAGATAAATGGCAGGTTTTAAATAAATGAAGGAAATGACTAAATTTCAGGTTACACAAATAATTTTTTCCATTTTTTTTTTAAAGCAGCATGGAGCATTAATTTTGTATTCTTTTGGAAAAATTTTTGTTCAGAAGGTCTTCAATGATAGTTTCATGTGCTCCAGTAAGTTTGCTTTCATCCATTTTAACCCCAAAACATAAGCAGTCTTGGTCTAAATTTCCATACTGCAACATCTAATATCTAAAACATTTTGTAACTGTCCAATAAACTCTAAGAGTGGTGTTGGGATGGACAGTTACTTGTATCTTCTAAATAAAAGTTCTTAAAATTTGATCAGGTGAAATAATTAGTAATATGGATGAGAGGCAGATAAGGCGAGATTCTCACATTGATATACACAAGGAAGGGATGGTTACTGGACCTGTAATAGACACATTGATATGCAAAAGGAAGGGATGGTTATTGGGCCTGTAATGGACACATTGATATACACAAGGAAGGGATGGTTATTGGGCCTGTAATGGACACATTGATATACACAAGGAAGGGATGGTTACTGGACCTGTAATGGACACATTGATACACACAAGGAAGGGATGGTTACTGGTCCTATAATGGACACATTGATATGCAAAAAGAAGGGATGGTTATTGGGCCTGTAATGGACACATTGATACACACATGGAAGGGTGGTTACTGGACCTGTAATGGACACTTTTGCATAGTAATAAATTTTCTGTGCTACAGTTGTATAACTCCTGTACTATTTGTTATTTACTTATGTTGATTTCCAATGGCAATTTGAATTGTATCCACTCCTGTATCAATAAATTTATTAATGCAAGAACCCTGAAAAATGGATAGAGACTTACTTTCTTTTACACATGCTTCAGTTATCTCATGCCATTCTTTTATCTGTTAATGTCAACACTATGCATTAAACTTTTCTTGTAATGGTCACTATACTCATAAAGGTTCCAGGACTAATCGACCCATAGCAAAGTTGACCTATTAAAGTTCTCAGCCCATAATGAACTCGGCCTACTCAAACTGGCCCATAATGTACTCAGCCCATAATGCACTCAGTCTACATAATGTGCACTGCCCATTGAAGGTTGCATGTGTCTACTCTACTGCTTGTGATTGTAAATGTATTGACACATGTAATCTGATTAGTAGCACTTTACATCTGTATAAATTTTGTATCAACAATAAATATTTTCCAGTTTTCCAAGTTTAAAACATATCTGTCCTTGTAATGTCTCTATGTTATTTGAGTTAAATATTTTTTCTTTTTTAAAAAGATAAGCAGAGAGACAAATCAAACATTTCAAATCATATGTATTTATTTTTTTAGAGCAAAATTTTGTATCTTTGCCCTGTCTTATTCCTTTTCTCAATACTACTGTAATTAAATTTTTATTTATTTATTATCAACAGCAATTATTTGACATACTCTTTTCAAGACCCAATTTAGTACCTGTAAAATGTCCATTGGATGAACAGTTTTCATCTGGAAGTTTGTTGATAGCATTTAAGGTGCCAAGCATTCATCAATCAGGATTGAATTAATTTGATTAAGATAAATTAGTATTAATATGTAGAACAACAAGTAATATTTAATTTAATCTTAGCAACTGTACCCACATGATTACGTTGATATATACTTTAATTAACTCCAGTTCCTGGTAATTCTCTTTGGACAGTTGAGCATCAATCACTTTGAGTAATTTTTATTTGGCATGAACAATAAGAATGTGCACTCTTCACATTATAGAACATCCCCAAAGTTTCATGTATGTGAGTCAGCATGACTATTTTGCTGACTCTATTTGGGCTTAATTTGCCTGTTAAACATTATTTTGTTTTATTTAGGAGAATACATAATAATTTTGTGATGGCAGATATGTTTCTGAGCTGTTTTTTTTGCAGTTGTATGGGTGTTAAATGATGATAAATATAATAACTGTGTTTCAGAATCCGCAGACAGACCATGGCATGTTGTGACAAGCCTAGTGGAAGCAAGTGTAAATGTATCACCGTCCTATTCATCGTTGGTGTCCTTGTCATTTTTGTTGCTGTGATGGTTGCTGTTTCCCTCAAGAAACTAAATTCTGATGAAGGTTAAAATTTTGAAACATGAACCTGTCTTTCCAGTGGCTTCTGTAAATATTTACTTCACAGAGCTCCAGCTAGAAATTTTCTTATTAGTGGAAATGGGTGGGGGATGCAGCTAAAGAGTAGTTCTTTTCCTTAAGAGCATTTTTGTTACAAGGGGCCTTTATCACAAGTCACAAGATCATAAGAATAATAAAAATGTACAATTTAGGAAAAAAAGAAACTTGAGCTTACAATGTGGAACAATATTTTGTATACCCACACCAATGTTGAGGCAGGAATTTGTAGGAATCCTTGTCTGTTTGTTTGACCTTCTATCCATCCATCACACAACTTTGTGAATGCAACTAGCTCCACGGTATTTGATGACTTGCTGTGAAACTTAGTAATATTTATGGTCATCGCCTGAAGTTACACTTATCATGAAATCACTTTGCTCCTGTAACAGTTTTGTAAGAGTTATTGCCCTTTTTGTCTTGCAGCTAAATGTAGTGTACGACAGAATTTAGTGAACACAACTCGACTCCAAAGTTTTGATGGGATCACTGTTAAACTTGGTACATATTATAGTCTGAAGAGGCTTCCATTAAAGTAACAAATTTTGACCTCATACAGAAATTGTCAGCACAGTGTCAGACGGGTCCTGTTCAAAGACTTGACACCTTTTAGTTGAATGCATTGTAAACCTTACCCTATATTTGTTTCTTTTTCCATTGTTATGTGTAGGCTCGTACAATAATAACAAGAGAAAAGGGGTGAAGACAACTAGCTTTGTATATTTTAACAAAATAATTTATTTCCCGAGAACACAATGTAAAAATTGGAAACTAGGACTTACGGTTTGTGAATATAATCCAGAATTTAATCCTAAGAATGAAAAAATACAAGTCCTATCACTAAATAGTTCTATTATAATCCAAGTTCGAATCTCGACGATGTTCCAATATGGAAGGCAATGACGTCAGATGTGGTCCTTGTCCAAAATAGCAACAATTCCTCAATTGAATCACAATTTATGTTTCCGAATAATTCCAGAATAAATTTCCACTGAATTTCTTTTCCCAGAATTTATAAAACAGTACACTCGTTTGGTTTTCTAGAGAATAAATTATTAAATTCCAAACACAAATGAACTTCTAAAACAATCTGGTTTCAACAATAAAATAACCTATCCGGCCTTCTAGGTATCAGGAATACAACTGACTGATGAGTGCTCAGAAAGGGTTATATATTTACCCGAATTATCATCCCATTCTCGCGAGACAGACTACGTGATCTAATAACACTTGAAACAACGCAATAGGAAAATGCAGTTTGTCATGTAGGAAGAACCCCTATCTATTATCACTCTGAAATAAATATAAAAATAAAACATTGTTTATTTAGACTAGACGAAATGACCTTGGCAATAGCCAATCGTTTTTGCGTAGCGATTACACTACCGCGGACCAAGATAAACTAAAAATATTACTAATGTAATACGTTTTACGTCTTAGATAAACAGAATTACTGAAAGAGAATTTTGAATCCCAGCAATAATCATTACAATAAAATGTAATGAAGCAAAAATAAAATAAAAAAGAATTTTAAAACTAACACACAAGCAATTTAATTACATATACGTAACAACATGTTTCATTGAGTAATGATATAGCATGGCACCCACAGGATTTTAACTTAAAAAATGATCACCCCAAAATATACATAACATCTGTATTTTCTTAAAGCTTTTATGAAGCCTATATACTTTTGAGCTCTGTTCATACTTTGAAATTTTATATGAGCCCCTTGATCTGTTTCAAAATTTTGTATAGGCAGACCTGTTTTAAAGCCAATCACACAATATCAGACTGTCTTAGCTTATCCCATATTTTCTGGTCAGAGTTTCTGAATGTGTATGCACAGATTGGCACAAATGTAGATTTCTGTGAATTCTATTATATTTTTTCTAATCATAGTAAAGAAAACAACACACAATGAGCAAAACAACTATCTTCATTTTATGCTGTAATTTAGCATTGTGGGGATTTCTAAAATTGTTTTCAGATACTGAGTTTGAATTATACCTACATATGGCTTAATACGTGCACAAACCCATCTTGGTTAAAACTCTTATAATAATACCATTAACAATGCATAAGCTTGTCTTAATCTTTCCATGCCATGTGAGAAGAAACTGAAACCACCTTGAATATTGACATTTTTTTGGAACATATTACTAGTGGCACCTTACACTTTAAGTTTTAGGGTTAAATTAGTCTTGAAGGTAAAAGCAATTTTAGAAAACAAAAAACTCATAAGGTCATGTTTCATTGACCTTTAGATGCACCAATCAAATTACTACTTTCAGATTTATGAAAGTGACAAACTTCATATCATTTCCAGTACTAAATTGCCTTAACATGTAATGCAATGCTTTATCTACATATGTGTGACACAACCTGGACAAGTAGATTTACAAAATTTGGATCATTAGATTATCTCCCAAACCAGTGGATTCTTTTATTGATATAAATTTTCTTTAAGAGGACTGAAAAGAAAAGAAATGGATATTTTTGACACAAAGTTAAATATGTATTCTCTTCATTTTATAATAAAGCAGTCACTTTTGAACATGAATCAGATTCTAATGGAAAATGTTACAGTAATAATGAATGAATACCAGTCAGTGTAATTTTAGTTTCCTTCACAAGAATGACCCAATGATATTCATTGTGATTATTGAGTTTCACACTTAATAGGCTGTCAGTAGTTTTGTGGACAAGATTTCCCTTGAATCACTTGTATTTTATGATGAGTGATGAATGGAGAATGATCTCTCTGTATCAGCATTAGAAGTGGCAATGACAAAGCAGCCACTCAGTCTGCAGAGAAGTTCAAACTTCAGTTTTCCACTGCCTAGGTTTTTAAGACCACTATTCAATACTTCTTCAAGCTAGTTCACCCAGAGGAGGAAGTTCCTGAGTTGCACTTAACATGTATTCCTGAATCTCATGTTTCATAGCTGGTGATTATTTAGCAATGAGAGAAGTATGTTTCTGCATTTTGTTATGAAATAATATGTATATATATAGTTTGCCTTAAATATTCCTCTGAAAACATCTTGAAAAATGCAGTAACAATTAAACAATACAAAAACTTCTGGTCAGCTGATTTTTATTCATAGACTCAAAAAAAGCCAGCATGGAGCAACTTGGATCCTTTATTGCTTATAACTTCTCATATAATATTACAGAATTCATTTTTTATTAATTTATCAAGTGAGGCATCAAGAGGCATACATACAGACACACATGTACATACATACAATCATACATATATACATGAGTAGTTGAAATATAAATACATATAGGAGATTATTTCAAGATGATTTGTGGCAACAAGATCAAAAATTGTTTTTGTGTTGAATTAAATGCCCTGGATATTCATTACCCACAACAAATTGGAAATGAGACCTTCCTGAATATTTCTGATTTTAAAATATTCCATCTGTGTCGAATTTCAACATCAGCAGCAAATCAGTCATCATTTGTCAGTACAAATGGAGGATATTTTAAGTTGGTCCCATCTTCACCTGGTTGCTTCTGTCTTCAAACAGCCACACTGTTGATGATTACTGGATTTTACACAAGGCTGAATAGACAAAATTTTTAATTTGTATAACAGCACTTGAGTATTTTGTTGTTAATTATAAATGTTATTATAATTGTCAATAGCCAAAGAAAGCACATTATATATATTATATATATGACAGTTAAAACTTTTCTTGCTAGGTAGAGAACATGTTTCTTGTATTTGCCAATGAGATACATGTAGCTTCAATCCGTATGTTCAGAAATTTAAGATTACACCTTGGTTTTACATTTAACAGTGGGTATTGCATATGATACAGTAAACAAAGTCCTTGGAACAGATACAAAGAGAGAGGGGCTACACAATGGCCCACCAGGATTCGAGTTCATCATTTTCCCAAGTGTCTTCAAGTCACTGGAATTTACAAATTTGGAAGTGAGTAGCAATAGCCCACATAACAAAGACCTTCAAGTTGATTATTATTATTATTATTATTATTATTATTATTAATAAACCTATCTGTGTAATTCTTATCCATTGAAACTCAAAATGAATACTTTTTGTGTCTATAAAAGAGCTCCATGTTAAAAAGGTCCCTTTGACTTGCATAGTAACTGAAGTTTTTTTTTTTTTTTTTTTAATATAATTAGCATCAGATACATGTTAGTGATGCAAATGGTATGGAGTTCCTTTCCACATTGTTTTCTTCTTCAAATACGTTACCCAGTCATTAATACATTAGGAAAATTACTACTACCTCGCAGATCCAGCCCTCCCAGATACTACTTTTAGCTAAAGGGAGCTAAAAGTTGTCTGCCGATCTATGTGGTGGTCAGGCAGAATGATCTCCCTTAGGTATAAGATTTGGTGGCAAAGCCCAAAAATACCTTGGTTACTACTGGAGCAGAAGGCATGCTCTATATGGATGTAACTGTGGGGAGGCTGGGAGGGTGTATGTGTATTATGATTGGGTAAGTATTCAAGTATATATTCCTGAAGAAACATATTTTACTAGGAAAAATCGGTTTCACCTGGCTGCATCAGTGTGTCATTTTTCACAGTAAAATTTGAAAGGGTGGACATAAACATTGGCAGTGTGTCATAAATAGTACACATATATAGCTGTCTATACTGTGGTTTTATTTTGGGGGTGGGGGGTGGCAACTTTTGTGGATTTTGTGGTTCCCCTGAACAAAGAATTTGAAGACCCAACAAAAAATGAAATTTATGTATTGCAGTCCCTCCCCCCATTCCCTTCCCGGTGTTCTTATTGATACATTGTGTGATCAACAAAGCTCAGTTTTTTATGATTCAGCTTTATTACTGTAGTATAAAGACATGTTTTATTTTAGCCCATTTTGACAAAATAGTGATAAAGTATTTATTTGGTTTCAAAGCACATGTATGTAGTACACCACTCTCTCGATAACTCGTGCCCTTATAACTCGCGAACCCGCTTATAACGTAGGGTCAGGCATGGATCCCATATTTTAAAACCAGAAATTACCCCAAAAATAGATCCCTATTTCATGAACTTTATGGAAATCGCAATCAAAATTAGCTACAAAAACTTTGATATATTGCTCGTTTTATTGTCGAAAACGGTTGATAGGACCTGAAAATTTTAATCAGCATTATGAAATACCAAATTTAAAATAAGTCATACAGTTTTTTCACATTTTCTATCCAAGTGACATTCCTAGCACACCGCAATTAATGATATGTAAGGAAATTTCGATCAATGAAAATGTCACTTACGCCGAGTGGTGGCAGTACTTTAATAGATAAATACAAATTAAATCATTTTTTTATCAATTGAAATTTGTGTTCTAGTTCCATCTTCTAGTTCCTTTTAAGTGTAATCATCATAAATGCAATGTGTCCTCTTGTAATTAAACGTAAAATGTGTCAATCTACCGTAACAGCTATGTCCGCGAGCATTTCTCTGAGAACCTATTTAGGTGCCGACCGTGTTTTGATGACTGACTTGCAGAAGTATTTGTTGCATTGTTGCACTGAATTAAAAACTGGTTTGCTTTGTATTATCATGTTAATTATGTCTTTTGAATCAAATAATGGAGGTGAAATAAAAGAAAAGTTAAAGGCACGAAAATCCTACAAACTTAAAATCTAGCTGCCCAGGTCATATGTCGGGTGAACTCGCTTCAGTTGATCAATTGAACACTGTTATAAATGTTATTGTGTATGTAACATAAACTACCTTAAATTAACCAACTCATTGGTAACTGTGATGAAAGATAGCACGGCAACCAAACGAATACTATACTTCGTAAAATAAAGAGCTTGGTTTCACAGATACGGACCATTGTGGGCAAGCGAGTTTCAGAGAATTCTTGAACTGGCACTTTGAGATATCCTCAGGAATGATGAAAGTTTCATTATTACTTCCAATGAAATCACGATATCAATACTGTACTAATTGAACAACACAAAAATTGAGATTCGACATAGATGATTGTCTCACGAAAATTTCGCTTGCTTTTTGAACAAAAGGAATCTTGTTTGGCGGTGTATCAACAGTTAGCCTAGTTCCCTGCTCTTTTCACTCCCAATTTGGCAGGATACAATGCCATACCACTCTGGGAACCAGACTCATCAAGATAACAAAAAGCAGTGACGTAATACACACATGTTTTCATGTAAACATAATGGTTGTTGAAACCAGTTGGATTCACCTGTTGGACATTTTGAAAATAAATGTTATTTAAACAGAATAATGAACAACTTCATTAGAAAAAGTGTATTATTAAAAGTTATTATCGACGTGAATGTAAAATGAGGATTCAGTTATTAAACAGCGAAGTTCCCTAACCCTGATCCCCCTGCTGTTTTCTCGATGTCCAAGCGATTTTTTTCAATTTTTGGGGGTCCCTCGGTAACTCGCGCCCTCGCTTATTGCGCGGTCTATGTTTGTGGACCCCATTGTGCGTGACTTATCAAGGGAGTGGTGTATCTGGTAGCTGCTTATTCCATTCACTATCTTAAATTAATATATGAGATCAGTAAGGATAGAAAGAAAGAAAAAAGAAAGCATTATGTATTTTAGAACTAGTATTATTGAAAATGAAGAAAAGGATAATAAAATGATATAGGAAAATCCAGTTTAATGCTTATTTACTTTAATAGTTCATTCAGGTAAAACTGCTGTTGAAAATACTTTTATGAATAAATTTCACTTTATTCGCTGCAGTTCTTTTTAATGTGAGATTTACCCCCAGTTGTAATTTGTCTGAATGAAAATTCTGCATAAAGGTTAGATTTATACTTCTAGTTATTATGTTTCTGTTAAAATTTAAATCCTCAAAGCACATCTCATTTTATCCAGCTTGTTAAAATCCAAAGGACAATACTTCCTTCTTTAACTGCTGTCATTAGTTTATTAGAGGCTTTGAAAGTGATGTGTCATAACTTTCTCTTTGAACTGTGTATCTTTGCATTATTTAGAGACCCTTACTGCTGTCATTAGTTTATCAGAGGCTTTGAAGGTGATGTGTCATGACTGTTCACCTTTGAAGTTGATGTTTCATAACTGTTTATCTTTGACAGTGATGTTTCATAACTGTTCATCTTTGAAGGTGATGTGTCGTAACTGTTCATCTTTGAAAGTGATGTGTCATAACTCTTCACTTTTGAAGTTGATGTTTCATAACTGTTTATCTTTGGCAGTGATGTTTCATAACTGTGCATCTTTGCACTCATTAGAGACCTTATGGTTCTGTTGTGCGAACTTTCCTGAAGATCTCATTGAACTTTTTGGAGTGTTAATGCTTTCATTTTTCGTGATGCAGGGCAATGTTGCTATGTCAGCAGTTGTCATTTACATTATTCCAGAAGGATTAATGTTGATGTGCAGTATGTGACAAGTGTAAGATGCTCCACTTTGCTAAGCTTCACCAAGTCAGACTCGGCCAACCATGAGTTTTGAAATTCAATTTTGCCGGACTTTGCTTGAATCACAGATGGCTCATCCTTCCCAGAATTTTCATACTTGCCTTAAAAAATTGGGTCATACTTCCACAATGCCAGCTTTATAAATCCAATTATTGCAGTGATAGTAGTTTCTGTTTTTTAATTATGGAGTTAAATCCAACTTCAAAGAAATGTTGCTGCTGATGAGAAATATGTACTGTACCAATGCATATTAGCCAGATAGGCTTTCCCACAGCTGTTCTGAAAGGCATACCAAACAAAAACTGAATTTAGCTATTGTCAATCTTTTAACTGTGAAGTGGTTGTTTATCGCTGCTATTACCACACAACTGCTATTTTGACATTCAACCACATAAACTGCGGAGGGGTGAAAACATCGAAAATGAAGCTATGCGAATCATAATTATCTAATGTTTATATGGGCTATAGGCATGAATTGCAGTGTTAAGAAAGTCTTTTCCTATTGTTTTTTTTTTTTTAAATAAGATTCACTGGAAATCATCTTTTTAGAAACATGACAATTTTAGGGTGGCTTGGGAGTATAATTTCTCGTTTTTTCATGTAACACACTGTGATCTATCAGACAAACCCCCTGTCTAATGGATAGATCATTGCAGATGATAATGGATGTAACTGTAACCATTTAATGACCAATTTTTGTTTTCAGCATGATTTTGTTTTGTAGCATTCTTAGTATGGGATTTTAGGTATTTACAGAGGTTATCTTCAAATTTAAATGCCTTTTACATATGCAGACTTTGACAGGCAAATACAAATATTGAAATAACTACAAAATATTTTTTTTCACAAACCCATGAAAACTGATACCATGAAAATCTATGAAACCATAGTATTGTTTGCTGTGTTCTGACTGGCAAGCCCGCTAAAATATCAAAATGCCTGATTTTACGACTGGAAAAGAAATAAAAAGTTTCTCACTTTTTCCCACCTAAGTAATCAATGGTTCTGAATACTTATACCATTGAAGGTGATAATGACTGATGGTTTGATATAAATGCAAGTAGTATGAACTGGAAATTATTAAATTAATATCAATATGGACTTTCCTCAGCATTTGAGAATGCTAATTTGGCTGATCATGTGTAAAGAATGCATACTAAAATGGAATAATCACACTGCTTATATCTTGAATAAAAGGTTAGCTTTCTAAATGTTTAGGATGAAAATATGATTTTATTTGTTAGCAGCTGTCCAGCATGTTGAGTGAAATAATTCTAAAACATTCTTATTTGACAGCGTGATAAAAGATGTGTCAAAACTTTCTCATTTTTTAATTATTGAGTGTAATTAAACACTGCCCATCTCAGTTCTCATAACTTTTGTCAACCACTGCAGCAGCAGGCAGGGTGAACCCTACAAATTGGTTTCGAGCAAATTTCATAAAAAATAAAGGTTCCTACAGGGGCTGAAAAAATAATGTCAATAACGCTAAACCTAATCTCCTAACTTTATTATTACCAAAACGGATAATGTTAGCTCATTTTTGTTATTTTATTTTTGAATCTTTGTTTTTTATGTTATAATGCGTTTAGTTTAC
>JAECUM010014269.1:0-22583 GCA_016617855.1 Megalonaias nervosa
ATATATATATATATAAACTTATGACATAAAGCATTATTAAATCCTAAAGTACAAGACCACAGTCTCATAACTCAGTACTCGACCTGATATTTTATCCATATGTGAAGGAGTGACTGCTCACAATAAATCTCATTTTTATACTATTGTGGAAAACTATGAAAAGTAAATAAGAAATTTCCAATTGAAAATTTTGCATTTGACATCTTCAATATTGTGCCTTATTTGCCTTTATGGTATTGCAAACAATATCTTTAAAGCTACTTTTAATAAGGTAGTTTGGCCAGCAATGCTGATTATTAACTGCAACGGTGCATACATTAGCAAGTCATCTAAGATAAGATAAGTTAAATGTACCAAAGTGTGCATGCCTGTGTGTGAGAAATATGAGTGATCCCATATTTTATTGTGGTTGTGTGGGTGGATGGGTCAGCTTTGTAGCAATTATATTGTATTAGGCTTGTTGTATTGAATACAACAAAGAATCAAAACGCAGCATCATAATCAATAGCAAAACTATTAATAACAACCATAACAACCAGGTATATAATGAATAGTATTTACCCTGACCTTTGTTTTATCAACACTTTAGTTCAAGCAGTTTACGATTTAGGGAGAAATGGGATACACGGAGACATAATGGGAATTTAACACGTGTGTGTGTGGGGTGGGGTGGGGTGGGGTGGGTGGGTGGGTTGGCAGTCTGGAGCATAAAGGAAATTCAGCATATTTTTGTAGCAAAATCTCCATTGTAAAGGGAGCCAGATTATGTTTAAATCTTACGATTTAGGCATCTAACACTCACTGACATTGGTTTACCCAGTGTTGCAAATATTTATCTTATTTTCCTATATTAAGACGACGAGTGAAAATATTGCTCTTTACGAGAGAGTAAAATTTTGCTACACTGTCCAACGAAGACAGAAATTGGCTTGCTAAAGCTAATAGTTTTAGTTTTACGTTGTAACATATTCTGTTCAATTTTAAAATGGCCAAATTAAAATACACTGAAGATGTACATGTTTCATGGAGTGTCTGTATTTGTTTAGAAAATGGTCCTTCCTGGTTGTAACAATGCAGAGTGACTATAGCCGTATGGAAAGAATGACACGTGAAGTTTTGCACATTAAAATCAGAGATTGAGAGAGAGAGAGAGAGAGAGAGAGAGAGAGAGAGAGAGAGAGAGAGTAAGTCAAAAGTCAAAAGAATTTTTGAAAAAGCCAGTAACCTCCATGTTTTCACTTTTGAGTATGGCAAGTTATTACGTCATACACAATCATAAAACACAGATCGACAATAATTGAGTTTCTAAGAGAAACGGATGTCCTGAAAGGTACCGTTTTTTGTTGGACTATCAATCTTAATTTTCATCTTGATGTTTACTATTATCATGAAACTTTTATTACTGTTAAAAGTCTATTTATTGCAGACTAGAAATCAGAATAAAATACGATCTTTCTAATAATACAAACCTGAGTACATTTTTTGATTCTTGTTATATAATTTTAAAACAAAATAACTGTTTCTAAATAATCAACATAAAGTTTACAAATAAAACGGATCGTATTACTTGTAACAAAATGTTTCTTATTGGTAAAGTCCACT
The DNA here is from genome assembly GCA_016617855.1 of Megalonaias nervosa. NCBI lineage: Eukaryota > Metazoa > Mollusca > Bivalvia > Unionida > Unionidae > Megalonaias > Megalonaias nervosa. The sequence goes on from JAECUM010014269.1 coordinate 1,603, forward strand.
AGTTTTTTGTAATACATTATAGGGAGGTATTACGTCATTATGAACATCAAGCTATTATTTTTATTTTGATATTTGCAACAAAATCAAAACGTATCTTCTTGCATTGTATTTACGACAAGTCGTTCGAAGAGGAAAACTTCTTATTTCTTGTAATGAACTTTTATTTCTGGTAATTTTTGTTTTTTACATATAGCTATCGTTTCCATATTACTTGACCATTTAATGTCCATTTTAAAGACAAAGGAAACTAGATATGTTAGTAGCCCGGCTTGGGGACAAAACTTAAGGAAAAAGCAAATATTAAATTAGATTAATATACAATTAGTCATATAACCTGGTGCAGGTGAGCATAGAGATTGTAGGTAGAGAAAAAACATACAAGATTTAATGGTTGTATCAGAGGAATGCATATGGAAAATTGGCATGCAATTTGCTGATTGTATTTGGTGATAAATGTTTCGTATTGTATAAAATGTCATATCGACTAATCCATATTTTTTTCGGATATGCTTCTTTATAAACAGAGTACAACAACTATTTCTTGTAATATAGGTTTTGACAATTTCCAAAATACAAATTGTTCTACTTTAATTTCTTTTTTCTTCGGTGAGCTCTGTGCTGGAGGTGAATTAATGGCAAAGAAATATAGACAACGTCTAATTACTCTTTTCGTTAATCTGTTGGGTACTTTTAGGTGTCTGTGAATTAATATAATATACAGAAATGCACAAGGTTGTCCGTTCTGTTGCATACCATACAATATTTAAAAAATATATTTAGTTAGCCTAAGCTAATGTTATTTGAAGGATGCTTTACAGAATATGTCACTTTGAATTAGCTCTTTATTATGTTTTAACACGGCCATAACTTCTTATAATTCCTTTGAATCTAGTTATTCCATATTCTATTGATGTTTAATTTACAAGTGTAGCTTTTATTCAGAAGGTTTATTAGATCCCAAAATATGATAGCCAATTACCCTAATGATGCATGGAAATTTTAGTGGTGCTACGGATATCTGTATCATATATTAAATTATGATATAGATTTTATTTAAGTCATTTGGTTTTATGACAGTCATATTTTGAATTCTATAATTCAGTGGCTGGCTTTTGTTAGAACAAAAGTACATGTACAGTAAGTGTAGAATTCTCACACATAAATCAAGGCCGATTGTCGAGGTCAAGTCAACAACTATTTCGGTCAAGTAAGCCACGCATTTAGTTGGAATGGAGGTCAGGAAAATATCACGCGAGCCCTGGAGTGCATTTCTCTGTAGAGGTATCATGCACACCCTAATTGTTGATGGGCACAATAAAATGAGAAGTTCAGATTATGACTGTTAAGTTCTTTAATAATATAATTATTTAAATTGTTCGAGAATCTTTGAGTGATTTAGATTTTGTTGATTTGGTGCGCATATAGAGACTATATAAGAGAATACAATCACCATTTATATTATGCTACAGTTTATGGAGTTTTGCATGAGAGAGAGAGAGAGAGAGAGAGAGAGAGAGAGAGAGAGAGAGAGAGAGAGAGAGAGAGAGAGAGAGAGAGGAAATCGTGATTTAGTTATTAATGTTCCTTGGAATAACAGAATAGAAAACATTTAATTTAAACAGTTAGTATCTATCGGATTATGTGAATTTATTCAAGGATTTGAATAGTTAAATAAATTTATCAGATTATGAGAAACTTGCAAGGACTTCAGTGATATTCTATTTCAGGGGATTACCTTGAAGTAGAACATTGTGGATTCAGAACTGTGATGATACAGTCGCGCTAGCACATTAGCACATAAACACAATAGAACATTCATTCGGAACACCTTTGAATAGTTTCCGGATTAGTGTGAATTGTTGGGATATTCTAGGAATTCATACACTGTAAGTCAACGTTAATTCTTTCATTTTGTTTGATTTTATATTTTAGTGAGAACAATTTATATTTTAGAAATTTGAATGCTTGTTAAGTTTTACTTTGTTTTGTTACATAGTTTAAACCCCTCTATGTAAGACTGCTAGATACATGTATCTAGATTTTAAGTCTGTTGCTGGTCTGCTTACATAAGGAAATGCAATTCATTTAGGCTGTATTATCGTTATTTATTAAAGAATCCGGATGTTCGACTCATTTCTTTTCAGTACTTCATCCTTATCTTGTCAAGAAAGCAGTAAAGTCCTATGTAGAGTCGCAGTGAATGAAATACTTTTTTCTCTTTAGTTTTCACAAAGTGTTTGGATGTTTGCTTTAGCTATTAGTCTGGCAATTCTACCTTGTATCTTTCAAGATTTTCTGCCTTGAAATAGCTTTCTAATGTTGGTTCATGAAAGGTCCAGTGTTTCAGTTTAGACCATTATCTAAAATTACCCGTATTCCGTATCTTCGTAGTTCCAGTTTTTGAAACGTTTCCTCTATTGTTGTGAGTAGTAAAGTACAAGGCGGCTATTATCTCACATGGTTGTTATCACCATGACCAGCCCGATTCTCAAATACAACGTGAAATAAGCATATCTCATTATTTGCCTCAAAGGAATCTGACATGGGATCAAGGAAAGAAAACGAGAAGAAGGCACAGTAGCCGCCTTTTTCTCTGCTAAATGTAGAGGACACCAAGTTTTGTTGTCAAATAAGGATGATGAGGGTTATGACATTTTGCCTAAGCAATGTTTTTAAACAAAAATTATATCAGCTGAGGAAGATGACAAATGGTCCTAATATATATGTATATATTTTAATAATTGAAGACACCATATAAACAATTGACCTGAACGTTATTCTGGAATAATTTTCAGAGACACACCAGATGAAACAGAAAACAGCGGATTGGTATTTTATAATGCCAATAACAGTTTGTCGCTCTGAACTTGCCACGGTCCGTGGCATTTGTCAGTTTGCATCAGTAGAAGACATAGCAAGAGTAAAAAAAACATTGCCTTGTCTGTAGTTCAGTTGAATGAGCCAATAATCAGAAAATATATTGAGATCACAACTGGTGACAAAAAAGTATATGCATCGACATCTGTATCAGAAATATAGATCATTTCATATGTTATAGTAATGCTATCTGGTACAATGTGGATTCAATCCCGAATGCGGCAAAAGTTTCACAACAGAGATTACAGCCGTCACGAAAAAGGTCCTGCCGCTATCGGTATTCTTTGGTGATTACGATGATTTTGTTAACTTAAATGAATCGACCGAAGCAGAATTATCATCGTTTCTAAAGAAAGATTTACATAAAGAATACGACTACGGTATTAGAACCATTAAAAATCAGCTTGATTGTATTTCTGCCACGATCGAGGATATGAAAAAGAAGAGGAATCTTGCCATGTAAGAGTTTCACTTAAAATTATGTTGCTCTGACAATACAATCAAGGGCGCCATATCAAGATGGCGGCAAATTATACTTCAATTGGAGACAAGAAAACGTACAAATATAATGTACGAATTTGACTCAGAACGAATAATGACAGCGTACAAGTGCGCATACACCGCTTAAATAAAATTGACGATAGTGAGGAATTCAGAGGACGACAGCTCGATGGTACAAGAAATAAGGTCGTTTGTCAATGACTCTCTCAAAGTAATTTATCTGATTTAAACGGAACATTGACTTTCTTACTGTAGTTTAAAAGACCATTACCAGGTTCAGTGCCAAGACTTGTATCTGCATAAATTGTTTCATATTTGCTAGTACACATTGGGCTTAGAATGTTGTCAACTGTTCTGAATTCGTTGTCAAGATCTGTATTGCTGAATGCGGTGTCACGCTAGCAGGCTCTGACCTGATTTAGAATTTTAGTGTTCGTAATGTAAGCATACTTTCACATAGCCTTTTTTATGTCGAAAATCTTCCTCCAACTATCTGAAAGCAGTCTGTGCTACGATTTCGACGCCAGATACAATCAAAGGACATGGATTTAGAAAAGTCAAAGTGCTAGCAACAAATGCGGCGCTTAACGCTAAAGGAATGCATGGTAGCTAAGTGAAGTCTTGGTTTTGCAATTTTGATATCAACATCCAGTCGCATAAATATATATAATCGAGCGTAAACATTTGCAAGTAACTCAGGCCAGCGGCAGAGGTACAGCAGAAGCACAAACAACATGAAAAATAGAAATTGTTTGTGTCTGGATTTGCAATGTGGTAAGTGTACACCTCATGCTATATTATATCTGTTATTTGCATTATGTGACGCGTCTAGAACTCAGTTATTTATAAATTAGATTATCTAAGATCTGCCAGCAATTTGAAATAGTCATAATGCGACTTCAACAGAACATTTTAATTGTATCAAGAGGTAGCGTAAACACCAGCTGTCGCCCACTCGTTTCCAAATTGTACGCTAACAACTTTGGGGACAAATGAGGAAAATGCCTTGTGCATACTTGAGTATTCTGACGATGCAACTACCCGAAATCGACATCAGTTTGTGGTATTTAAAGACAGCGTTGGAGCGTGGTTAGTAAAGCTGTTTTACGCGCTCGACATCTACATATTGTTTTGTTACATCATCTGTAATGACAATTGGCACGACTACATTTTTGTTTAATTCCTGCTCTCTTCACTTCGACAACTGCTCCGCTAGCTTCAAATATATGCGAATTAATATTGTTTGAAATTTGAAACCCTCCGGCGCCTGAATAATTAGTGGAGTTTATGCCGACGTGGATATTCTCTGTAGAAAAATCGGACTTGTTTTGGGTCCAAAAACAAAAGACATGGACTTACCTTCAGACAATTCTGGTGTCATTCCAATATACCTGTTGCTTGGAGCTAGATTATCGACTAATATAGCGCTGCCCGAACCAAGCTGTGTATCTGCATACCGTTTATAAGCCGTATACCGTATATAAGCCGCGAGTTTAGGATTCGCTAAGACTAATATTATTGATGCCAATTGCAGAAAGAACACTTGACGTCATGCATGTACTCGTGATTAGACGTCGTTGTGCGTAAACACTGTCCACACACCTGAAGCCTCTGGCAGCTCTGAACGTTATAGACAAGTAACTGCCGTCAGCTATTTTATGGCAATACACTTATATGGTAGTTGTGTAACGAAATGTCATCGCAGTCTCATTGTATAGTTCTTTGTTGGCACCAACAAAATCCGTAAGCCAGTCGGTAGCTTCGGCACAATAGAATCTCTAGATAAGCTGAGTTTCATTGACAGCATGCAATTTATGAAATGCAAATAAATGTGTCAAGAATTACAAATTGTTTGGGTATATCAAAGAATAAATTCCTGGCGACAGGCTCAGGCTGCTTACTCGCAAACGAAGTTATCCATATGATTATATAACAGCGTGGGAAACGTCTGTTGACAGCGCGCTGCCATCAAAGAAAGAATCATGCAGCAAGTTCGATGGTACTGATATTTTTCATTCGGAGCATGCTAGCAATGTCTGGCATAAGTGCCGTATCAGAAACCTTGAAGAGCATCAGAAGAGAACAGCTAAAACAAACGATTTAGTGCTGGATTCTTTTCAAGTTAGTTTCTTTGTTTGGCAAGACTATCGAAAACATAAAGAAACGTGCCAACATAGAACTTGTAAAGGCTATGAAGATTTTTGATGATAATTTAGTCGCAGTAGGAAAATAAACCTGATCACAGTCCTTGAGTTGTCAAAATATCTGATGTATGCCTTTCATTACCACACTATCAAAACGAATATAGTGATGGAGAGCCATGCTGATGCTTATTGACACGGGTTCGCTCTATTATGAGATTAGGATGGAAATTATGACGTGGACATCTTTTGTCATTCGCGACAATTTTGATTTCTCGAGCTGTCCTTGACACAAGTGACAAAAAGTTGTTGTCAGAGTCAGAGAAAAATATAGTTAAGAAATGCAAGAGGTCGGAGCGGTGAGATTATATATATATATATATATATATATGTAATATATATATATATATATATATATATATATATATATATATATATATATATATATATATATATATATATATATATATATATCTTGAAGCTGCTAGATGAATCAGAAAAAAGTGCTAAGGAATGAAGACAAAAAATTGTCTAAAATACTAACACATATAGCGACTACATAGCAGCGCCATCTAGCGAAAAATAAGACGTGAAAATGAATATATCTCGATCGGTCCATCATGTGCTACGTAGGATCAAGCTAAATAAAATTAGTCTATCTGGTTATCATAATAGGCGGTTTTTACTTCATGACAGTTTCAGCACGCTAGCCTACGGTCATTATAGAACTATGCCTGCAGATACTGTGATAGCGTTTGATGGTTTTACTTAAATGAGCTTAGTCTGATCCAGAGAAAAAAAAAGAAAATATTGCTACTGGGCGTCAGGTATTTTTATGTTGTCTAACTTCGTCTAGCAAATTATTGTTCTGTTTTGATACAGCTTTTAAAGATTTCGATTTTGTTGTCAGATTTGATGCCATTCATATAATCTATGATAATGTCTTTCAGGATCAGACTGAGTCGACACTCAAAAATAAAGGGATATGCACTTATACGTTTGACATCTGTATATGCTGGCAACTGCTATCCAAAATGTAACCGTTATCGTTAGGATGTTTATGAGAATTCTATGAAGCAGGATGTACATTACATCACCATTTCGTTTGTATCGTAAAAATTGTAGGTGGGATGCTCTCTCCAAGCCATGATATATGAGAACGTTTCCTCTCTCTGATTGCAATATCAGTTGCGTTTTTTTGTGTGCGTAAAATCATTATATAAAACTCATCCTGTCCTCATGTGTTGTGTAGAATCATAATATAAAACTCATCCTGTCCTCATTTGTTGTGTAGAACCATTATATAAAACTCCTCTTATCCTCATTGGTTGTGTAGAATCATTATATAAAACTCATCCTGTCCTCATTTGTTGTGTAGAATCATTATATAAGACTCGTCTTGTACTCATTTGTTGTGTAGAATCATTATATAAGACTCATCTTGTCCTCATTTGTTGTGTAAAATCATTATATAATCCTAACACAAGCATTTGATCTCAGATGAGGGCGACCTCTAAATGGTTGAAAAGAAAAAGGTGACTACTGAGCCACACCAGGACACTATCACCATGACCCCAGTGTTTTTTCATAACAAAAAATAGTTGCAGACTAAATTTCGTTTCCTTATCTTGAACCCATGGTGAGGTCAAAATCTTTTGACGAAAATGATCAGATCTGCTAATTTCTCGTTGTATTGAAAAAGCGTGCAGGTAATGGTGATAAAAAGTGAGCTCGTCCACGTTTACTATTACGCTGTGTTTGTTGCTCTAGATTGGTCGTCATTAAGAACAGTAATGTTTTATTCTATTAGACATTGGCCTTTGTAATAGAAAATAACATAATGTTATCGGGAAATTGTTGTTTCCGGTTTCATTTTCCCAAATGTTCTTTTTAATTTAACTTATTTTAACATAGTTTACATATGTATGCTACTAGGTCCTTAATGTAAGCATTTTCGAGCATTTGCTGTTGATTTTTTGGGGACTGTGTTCATTTTTCTCCTCCTTTCAAGTTGTATTTTTAACCACCTATAAATCAGATCAGGAACTTTTTATCATTTAGTTTTAGCGTCTTAATTAACGGGACAAGTGGTTGAATTTTGAATGCTTATACCCTTTATCTATGCGTTTATGTTAAATTGGATAAATAATTATAGATAGTCTGGATAAAGACGATGAAATTATGACAAGTATTTGTGGATACTCAAAATAATCTACGTAATGTTTATTAAATATTAAATCTAAGTTTAGTTAAAATAAGTTTTAAGTTTAATTTATTTTTTACACATTACTTGTACTGTAATATGAAAGTTCTGCTGATGCTTTCGCTGTTACACCTCTTCGGGGCTCAAGAATTGGAAGAGCTAATCATATTGGTGGATATGTCTTTTTCTTGATTAATGCTCATTTTTAAGGTTATATATATATATATATATATATATATATATATATATATATATATATATATATATATATATATATATATATATATATATATATATATATATAAACTAATATAATAAATAATTACATTTTGTTTTTTATTTTAATCTTTCATTTATTTAATTAATTTTGTCTTCTGTATCTCTGTTAATATCATAGTATAAGTTCCAAGTTCTTCTTTTCATACTTTGTATGTACTTTTGTTAATAAGCGCTAGAGAAAACGGCATATATTTAACAAAACGACACATATGTCATCGTCCTACTTCACATACATGTAAATATATCATCATCAAACGCTTCCGATATAAAATTATACGACGTAGAATCCCCATGATCAGTGTTGTGATGGTATGTGTGTTCCTTACACCTGCTGTAAGCAGTGTTTCTTTTTTCAATCTCATCTGTCTGTTGTATGTCCTTCGTGACAATACCCATTTTAAGCTTCCATTCATGGTTTGAATTATATTTACAATAGAAAACATATTAAACAAGACGACTGATGTCTTTTTCTAAAGGGTATGCTCTCAGAGATAAATGAATGGGGTAAATCTTTTTAACAATCTTTAAAGGTTAACTCCAATGAGTCAGGAAATAAACAGTCCTTCTCTCTCTCTCAATGTATATATATATATATATATATATATATATATATATATATATATATATATATATATATATATATATATATATATATATATATATATATATATATATATATAGAGAGAGAGAGAGAGAGAGAGAGAGGTGGCAGAGCCTTTCCTAAGGGATCCAAAAGTTTGCATAATAACATTAAAAGTAAACAGTAACGTAAAGATTATGCTGGAATTTCAATTTTATTCATTATATATTAAGCAAATGCATAGAAATGCAAGGTCCCGTCTCCACAGATTTGTTGAATGGACTGAGCAACGGAGTCCTTCTGTACCTCGCTTTTAGTCGGGGAAATTGTCATAGGCAGGAGGCTGGCCTGGATATAATAAAATGCGAAAATTACATGAGAGAGAGAGAGAGAGAGAGAGAGAGAGAGATTGCGTGTGTAGAATAGTCCTATGAAAATTTCCAATGTAAACATTTTTACTGTACCGATCTGTAAATACATAATTTTGGACCCTCAGCGACATCTGCATTGCATATTAAAACAATCTTTTTATCACAACCGCTTGAAGCTGTTGCAAACGATATTATTTTTGTGTCGCATTTTTAATAAAATACATTTTTATTTTTTTAAAACGCTTGTTTCATGTCTGTTTAATTTATGAAATAGGTTGTATACAAACTGCACATTGGCAGCCTTATGCAATGAATTCGATTGGATCTAAGTCTTGACATCATTGTAATATATTCCTGTAAAGATTATCCAGGCACTGTGAGCTCCGAGAAAGAGTAAATTTCAATTTCCAAAAATGTCTAGGGAGTACCAATGTGGATTGTTCTCGGTTTTTCAAACTGCTTTATGATGGTGGCTTGTGTTTCTTTCCAAATTCCACAGTGAACACTGTTTTATTTCTCCGATAAACTTGCAAAAACCCCCTGGTTGTAGTTGTATTCATTTTGCGAGGAATGGCAGACGTAATAGGAAATACAGAAATTATTGAGTTCGGTCTAGCAGATCCAGCACCAATAACTTGTAATTTTGTAGCGTTCAATTTCGACATAAAAGGGGACCACAAAACGATGCTGACCCCGTACTGAAACGGTCTGTGCAGACAGCATTGCTTGCCTAGGACTGCTGAGGAGAATTTGCAATACAACAGTAGTGAAGGAGGGCTGTTTACGGACAATGGGAATTAGCATTATAAGTCTTTCCCTAGGGCTGTTTACGGACAAGATTTATACGGACAAAAGGTTGGGGCTGTTTACAGACAAGGGAAAGTTAAAGATATGTTGTGTTTGTATAGGGTCTATAGGAATGGAACAGGTAGGGTGACGTCATGGTACTAGACACTGACAAGAATGTGGCAAGTGGCCGACCTCAAACGTGCCAAACAGTGACAGCGGGGAAAAAAACTATAACGCTTGGCGAGGTGGGAGATACAACTTGATATGACGCTTGGCGTTGCGGGACTTGATAGGTACTGATATAGACAAAGAAAAAAAGACACAAACATAACACAAACACAAAACAAAGATACACAAATATGGCAAAGAGAGTAACTCTTTTCGAGGCAATGGATAGGCCCTGGAAAGGGCCTTTGGTTTTCTTTACTGTCTCTCTTCTCTTCTTCTTTTCCACCATTTCCTTATTTTTCCCATCACATTCTTTTTTCTTTTTCTTCTCCTTTTCCTCCTCTTCTTCCTTCTTCTTCTTCTCCTCCTCCTCCTCTTTCTTCCTCTTCTCATTCACCTCTTCTTTTTCTGTCTTTTCGTTCCAGGCTCTCATTTGGATTTTATCTTTTTCATCCTCTTTCTCCTCCTTTGCCTGTTTTGTCAGTTCATTTAATATGCCTTTCCCTTTCTTTACATTGTTTATTTTCATAGCTAATCTGTGCGGGCTATAAGCCCTAAACTGCATCGCGACCATCATTTCTTCCAATATACCTATGGTATCTACCATTTCTTGTAGCTTTATCATTTTCTCCAAATGGTTGGTTGCCACTTTGAATTCAATGTTGAATGGCGCGAATGACGAACGCTATGCATTGTATACCTCAAGCACGGACGGAGAAAATCCCTTACAATAGCTTCACATATTATCTACTGTCAACAAAGAAGAGAAGAAAATAACCCCATTATCTACTATCAACACAGAAGGGAAGAAAATAACAAAATATCTACTATCAACACAGAAGGGAAGAAAATAAACCCAATATCTACTATCAACACAGAAGTGAAGAAAATATCCCCAATATCTTCTACCAACACAGAAGGGAAGAAAATAACCCCAATATCTTCTATCAACACAGAAGGGAAGAAAATATCCCTAATATCTATTATCAACACAGAAGGGAAGAAAATAACCCCAATATCTACTATCAACACAGAGGGAAGGAAATAACCCAATATCTACTGTCAACACAGAAGGCAAGAAAAAATACCCATTATATACTATCCACATAGTGTAGGGACAAAGTTTGTTTGCTAAGATAAAAACAAACACACACACACATTCACAAAAGTACGAGCGCACACATATACACACAAAGACACACATACAAACATACACACTCAACCACCCACCCCCACACACAAACGTACGAGCGCGCACACACAAACAAGCAAACACACACACACACACACACACACACACACACACACACTATCACATCAGCAAATGAGTCAGTGTTTATAATCACACTACTCCACATTCACACAAATTGGCAATTTGATTAGTCTCTTTTCTAGAGATCTGGGTAGCCCTGAAAAGGGCTGTTTTGTTTTTGAACTTCAGATATACCCGGTTAATGGTGACGTCTCCCAGGACTGGAACCACTGACAGATCGCCGGCTCCAGTCCTGCTCCCAATTTAAGTGTGTGGTTGGGAGCGCAGAGGCCTCTTGAGTGGCTTCAGAACCCCATTCTTCAGTTTCTGGGATTCTGAAGACTTCCTTCTGTCTTCTTCTTCTATTCCCCACTCGTGGATGCCGTGGCCTCCTTATCTCCTGCGGAAGCAACTCCTCCTCCCAGTTTTCCTTCTTGGGAACCACAGGTCTTGGTACTGGTGGTAGTGGTTGTGGTACTGGTAGTGGATGTGGTGCTGGCAGTGGTTGTTGAGGAGTTCTTATCATGGGGTTGACATCACAATGAGGTCATAGCATCAGGTGAGGTAGGATCTTTCTTTTCTCTTCATCTTTTTTCTTTTTCCCCTCCTCCTGCTCCCCTTCTTCAATCTTTGCTTCCTCCTTTATCGACTCCATGGTCAGCTCATCCAGGAGTCGCCTGGCATACTTCAGGTGCATCTGAAGTTCAATAAGTTTTGCTATTCTGCTCATATTAACGAGTGAACGATGGGTAGCCAGACTGACGAACGCTTTGATTTATATGTCTGAAACGTAGACGTGAAGGAAAACATCCCCTTACACAAAAACTAACAATACCCACTCTACTATCGATAACATGGAATGCAAGGACCTAAAAGAAACACTCACGTTCACTGTTTTACTTGCAAACACATGCACACTATCTGACAAGACAGGGAAACGAAGTGCTTATAGGCACACTTCTATTGTTGACATAAAAATGAGGAACGAAGTGTTTATAGACACACTTCTATTTTTTTAACCTACACACAAACACAAAGACAGACGAATATTTTGGTAATTTGATTATTATCTCTTTTCTAGATGGTTGAGGTAGCCCTGAAAAGGGCTGTTGTGTTGACGGGGATTACGGCAATCTTTTATCGTCTAAGATCGCGTCCCCGTCTGGTTGCAGGCTTTAACACAGGATAGGGTCTGCCTCTTCGGAAAGAGAAGGAGAACTCTTTCATGTCCACACGGCAGGCTACAAAACCACTGTCGGGCTCTTGCTGTTGCTGCTGCTGTTGCTGTTCTTTCTGCTGCTTCTGAAGTCTGTACTTCTCCTTCCACTCTTCTTGCTCCTTCTTGATTTCGTCTATGAAGACCTCTTCTATCAGATCTTCAACCACTTTTAACATCCTGACATTCTCTATTTCATCAGGCTTGTGAATCAGGTTTTGCCTGACACGATGTAAATTCACATATGCTTCATTCAGCTTGGATAGTCTTGAAGGCATCTTCATAATTGAACGAGTCAACCATGGATGGTCAGACTGGAGACTACCCCGCTTTATATGCTTCAAGCGCGGACGCGATAGAAGACACCCCTACTGATTTTTAGTGTCAGAACGCTATGATAGCTGATTTCATGGTGAGGGATAAAGAGAAGTCAAAGCGCATGTATTCACAATGTTTTTTCTTTTCAAACAAACGACAGACACATTTCTTCAAAATACAATATTTTTTGTTTAGCACACAAACACCCAACAACTAAAAATAAAACAATTTTTTAAACAAACTATTTTTGACAAGGTTGACAACGTTGTGAAATCATGTTAGATTTCCACGAATGGAAGTCATTGGGCCATTGATGTACACTACGTTTCCTAGCTAAGAACAAAAGATAGCCATAATGGTCACAAAACCATCGATCTACCTTTTCATTGTTTCAAGAAGAGTCACAATAAGTCACTAAATGTTCTAAGGGATATCCAAGACTGCGTTGATGAAGAAAATACACACAATATTGTCCACATACCATGGACTCTGTGCCTTGTAATTTCACATTATTTTATCGTGTCGTCTGGGCATTTCTTCTCGTAAAGTCGATGATGTCGTCTTCCATAGGTGGTAATCCATACGAATCAAAATACTCCACACAACCATCTTAGGGAAGTAGACGGCTACCCAGTGGGTTCCTGGGAGATGACTATCGTCGATGTGGATGACATAAGCTTGTTGATCTTGGGGTTTGCGATGAGAAAGTTCATCTTTAGCACACACGACGTGATTCCAAGAAGCAGTGTAGTGTACGAACTGTTTTACAAAAGGTAATAAAGTTCCCAGGTATACATTTTTTGTTTTTGTTTTTTTTTTGTCTTTTTTCACAGTTAATGATAAGTCATCAATTCAGTCCTGACTTTTTGCTTGCAAATCTCTGATAAATAACCGTTTCTTCGCTTTGTCAAGAGAGCTTCGATGTGATGGATCTCTAGAGCAATCAGTGGAGGAGAGGAATTATCACGCAAGTCTTTATACCACTGATGCAACACTGCTTCTTCCAAGATGAGATCCCAAGCGTCCTCCAGATACTCGTCCAATATTTCTTCTTGACTCATCATCAGACATTTATCGTGTTGAATTTGACTGGGATGATTGTTTTGACTTCCATAACAATCTTTCTTGGTCAATTCCGTAATTTTATCCGCCAGGTGTTTGGCAAAACAGGAACCTAAATGTTGTTCCTGTTATGGCCATCATGGACCTCATCACTATGTCCTCTTTCTCGTCCACGGATTTCACGATATCCTCCCGTTCCACTTCCAAAGAGTCTCGACCATTCAAAGAGGGATCACAGTCTTCCATACCTTCTTAAAGTCTAGAATGAATTCTCACAAACTGTTGATTTCTATGGTATTGTCAAATTCGGCATACAGGATGACATTCTCCGTGTGGGGTAGAGTTTCTGAAAACTGAAGTTCCACACACGCAGTTAACCGGATTTTATAGGGTGGAAATATTCCTCGTCGCTGCTTGGTCTGGAGTGAAATTAAAGGCCCATAAAGTGTAACCTCCTGCATAATCTTCGTACGAAATGCCGTGGCTGGTGTTGGTCCCTAGCTGTCCGGTGGCTTCGTACAGTGACAAGTACGATCTCAAGTAATTCTTCTGGGCAAAGTTAGGTTCGAAGGGTCTGGTACACAAGGCTGTGCTTAAATTGGAAAGGATTTTGATCGTGGGCTCCGTTGAGGGCTGCATTACTGACGATACCAACGATTAAACGTTTGGGTAACTGTCCTTGGAACAGATGATTTTCGATCTTGGATTGGAGTCCAGCAGCAATGGAGAGTTTTCACTTCCACGCGTGGTATAGAATACTTGGCGGTCGTACTGCTCAACATGTGACTAATGTCGTTTCCCGCTTTATGTAACATTTCCACGAAGCGCACGTAAAGTCTGGCTTCTTGGATGATGTTTTTGTACTCGTTGGCATGAGCCATCAAATGGAAAACGGTACTGCTGCGATTTAGTCTTAGGCGGTAATCCAAACCTTTCAGCAAATATTTGTTTTGTAACCACATGTCCAAATGCAAACGATAAATCAGTTCTAAACTGCATCCTTTCAGGCTTTTCTTTCGACGGTCGTTAAAGCCAACATTGTGAAGATCGTCATCTGCTGTCACGACTGTGTCGTTAAACTTGTCCTCGCTTGCTGTGTTAGGTTTCCATACCACGCAAGCATCCAGATGAGTGTTCTTGGCCTCTTTTTCGTACGTCAAGAGATTCTCCAGGTACGCTCGGTAAGGGTATGTATATATGCAACTGTTGACCAGTTTGTTATTCAAGTACAAATCCACTTCGCTGAACAAGGAATGCATGAAACTGTTGACGGGAGCTACTGTATCATCGGCTTCTGGAGCGCTGTCGTCCGTTTTGATCACTTTGACTTTCAGGTACCAGTAACTGCTATTCAGATCGATATAATCTTCGGGCTGTCCTTTGATTTCAAACTCGATGGGAGCTGAATCCGTCAAAGAGGAGACGGGATGCAATTCTACCCATTGGGATTCTTGCATCTTCATCATGGAGGGTGGCATGACAAACAGATCCAGTTCCGACTTGGAACATGCACAAGACTCTCGGTGCATCATTTTTTGTCTCTCTGTTTGTGATTTAATAATCAAAACCGTCTGATTCTCGAACGGTTCTTCTTTTCTTACTCTTTCTAGCTCTGTGGGTATGACGTCTTCTGGAGCTGTGTCTTCGTAGTCTTTTTCTGCCTTGTCCTTGCTGTAGCGTCAGGGAAGCAGGAAAGCCTGGCTCAGCAGTGTCCAGGGCATTTATAGGAGTTTGCCGTCGGCCCAAAATGTCTTTGCCCGTTTGAAGTAAGACATTTTTGCTTGCTCTCAAGAAAGCTTCTTTGGGGTTTTGTTTGTCAATGATGACATTTTGGAGAAATTCTTTGCCTTGCATCAAAAAGGCATCTTTCAAGGCGTGCAATCCTTGTGTCACCATCGGTTTCAAGACGGGGGCCACCGAACGAAAGGCAGATTTCAGCACATCTCATAAACCATATCCTTGTTGTCGAGCGACTCCTTCGTACACAGGATACATGACTTACAAGTTATTAGCTTTCGAAAATGGAGTTTCACTGTGACTTTCCCTTTGGTGAATGGAATATTTTGCCCCAGATCTCCTTTTATAGTAATGTTGACAGTGTCAAAATACAACTTACTGACTGGTAAATAGCGAGGATGTACGAATTCGCGGTGAACGTGATAGGTGTTTCCACCTTCCTGGTCATTGGTCGTGGCAGAATCCACATTGAAAGGAGTGACTCGCAGAAACGGTTCGGAGGTGTGTCCCACCACGCTGTACTAGACCACATCGGAGTATGGAAAGATCAAATTCAGTCCTTGGTTCATTTCCACAGGGAATCGAAATTATTTCGCAAATTCCAAGTTGCTGGTAATGGCTGGCATTTCGTTTTTAATCCTGATTCAAAATGTCATACAATTCAGGACAAAATGTAATGGCCAACATTTTTTCCTCTGAAACTTTCACCAGCTATCGACGAGCTACTTTATGGTACTCGAAGGTGACACTTTTTCTGGCTTTCTCCAAGGCTTTTCCAAACACTGTATTGAACCTGGCAACAATCGTGTTCACCAGATTTTGACCACTAAAATAATAGCCTGCAGAAATTGTCAACAGATAGGTGAACTGTTTAGTTTTGGGGTCCTGCAGTTGTGCCATCATTCAAGTTTTGTTGCACTTACTCGTCATGAACTTCGACCGTAAAAGTGTTTTGATTTTCAACGATGTGATTGATTTGTGTAGGGTGAATCATTACCACCAACGCCACTTCACAATGGACTTCGTGATCCAATTGGACGGCCTGAGGTAATTTGGCTATGAAACAGCACAAAGTATTGTGGGGAAGCATCTCCATGGAAATGTCACTGGGTAACGACAAGGAAAAATTGGTAATTTAGAGTTCTGCTGTCGGAGGGGTCACTCAAAGTCAGAGGAGTGTCTAAAAGAGGATTGATTTTATTGTTGTTGTTTGGGTGGTGACTGCTGGGAGGGGGACTGAATTTGGTGCCAAGGCTCCCGTTATTACCGTTAGAGTATTTCAGAGAAGGATTGGGGAGAAGGTAACCGATGCAACTGCTCAATAAAATGATCCACAATTGTTTGTTCCCTTGTTGCAAACTCAAATTGGCAATGGCAGCACCGATGATACAATACACCACAAAGATCTGGCAGAAAAAGACGATTTGCGTTTTAGGTACACGTTCTCCACACCACACCCACAAGAGTTGTTTTTATAAATCTTGCACAGAAGAACTGAGTGAAGGAGTGGTCACGGCTGCAGTGGTGGCTGAGGCTGTGTTGATGTGCATGATGGTCATTTCTTTTTATAGTCGATGACTTGCGAAGCATCGATCTAAGAGTCAAAACTCGCCGGATATCCTTTCGAATGTACCTGACTTCTTTGACACGATGTTTTCCCACTGTTCGGGTTCTTCTATCCAGAATGCTTTCGGTGTCGTACACTTCGTCTTCTTTTTTGGTCACGCGTTGGAACTCGGGCAAGTACAACGTTCCTTTAACACTTCCCCGTTCATATCTTCCAATTTATAGACGGCAGGATGACGGCCACGTACTCATCCAGTGACACGAAACAATTAGGTGGTCCAGTTGGGTAAGTAACCTTTGTCGAAAGTGAGTTTTGTTTTGGCACTGCACACCCAATCTCCCCTCCTCAACACTCCACCTTTCTTGGGGACAGTCACAGTTGGAGACGTACCAAACAGGCGCTCAAAGACGACCACCTCGTTGTCTGGAGTCACTTCTCGGGATGCACATCCGATGCTCCGATGGTAAGATTGGTTGTACGCTTGGACCAGGTGCGGTAAGACGTCGATGTACTTGAGAGTGTGTTGATACGTAAAATATTTCCACATGCGTTCTTTCAAGGTGCGTTTAAAACGTTCCACGATGCTGGCTTTGGTTTCGGGATTCTCGGTGGTGAAAAAATGAATGTCTCGTTTCTTTAATTCTTTTTGGAAAGCTTGGTTCAGACATTCGGTGCCTTTGTCGGTTTGCCATCTAAAAGGGTGACGACCACTTTGTTTCAACACCAGTATTGAGGGCTCGCATTAACTCAGTGCTCGATTTGGAAATCAATGGCACGACCCAGGCAAATTTGGAAAAGACGTCGATGACACAAAACAAATATTTGTAGCCACGATTGTAGGTGGCCAAATGAGAGATATCGGCCAAATCGGCTTGCCATTGATGATCGATGCCATCCACTCGGGTGTGATTTCTGCAAAATTTTAGTTGAATGGGTTTGTGTAAGGTGTACGTGGCTTGTTCTTGTAACCATAGTTGCTCTTGTGGTAAACGGACAGTTTTCAGTCGAGTTCCGGCAGCACGATACAATTTTTGAACTCCTCCGTAACCCGCATGATGGAATGGATCGTAGTAAATGCTGGCTAACACATTCTCCATCAGGACTTTTTTTCTTTTTTTGATAAGTCACCCACTCTTCACGGATGCTACTTTTTTCTTCGTGTGGTATTTTCTTGGACTGTAATGCTTTGCGTGTCCGACGACGAGCGATAGGTGTCGAGGAGGATGATGTCTAACAGGGGGAAACAGTTCTTGTTTAACTTCTGTCTTCACCTTCCTTTTCTCTTCTGAGGAAGAGGTGGTGGCCATCATCTTTTTAATCCAACCAATTCTGGATGTAGATGGTGCTGTTAACTTGCATACTTTCTCTGGTGGTGTTGTTAACTTGCGTACTTTTTCTGGTGGAGTTTGAAACTCTTCTTCTTCTCCTTTTTCTGTCTTGGTCGCTAGTTGTGGTGGTGATGGAGTTTTTATCAGGGTCTTAAAATCTTTCAGAGTCTGTGGAGCTCTTTCGTCAAAAGCTTTCTGGTGAAAGAGTTGAAATTGTTGGAGCACTTGACCGTACCGTTGCGATTTTTCTATTTCTGACAAATTGCTGCCACCCGTCAACGATTGCAATTCGTGATGTAACTGGGACATTTCGGTGAAATGAGGATTGGAAGGTAAATGCGGGGTCGGTTGTTCTTGCCAACGATGGAATTCCATCCATCGTTTGTATGGCACTAGAGCCAGTTTTCGTCCTTCCATCTGATTTCAATGGTTACGTCTGAGTTCTTTGACTCCAGATTCCTCCTTTTATCTTCTTGATCCTTTTTATCTTTGAGCCATTTGTGCAGCGGTTCCTCCTACGAGTGATGTAATCGCTGGTACCAATGTAGCTTTGATTATTGGTGCTAACAGCAGGTGCATAAATCGTCTGCGTTGTATCAACACCTTTTTCTTTTGACGGATGGGTACGTTCTTTTTGACCATTTGGCGAAGAACTTGTCGATGCTTGGCTAAGTATTCTCTCTGATGTGAAGGCAAAGGTATTGTGCCTTTCAAGACATTCAGACAACATTCACACATTCTTTGGAAGCAGTTTGAATCGTTTGTTTTCGCATAGTTGAAGAGGCTTTGGACAGGACGGACAACACGTCCCAATGTTTGCCTAAACGAGGAGGCAGTCCTTTCCGTTTCTTTCCTTTGAGGGTAGAAGAGAGATGGCTTCTGGTAGGTGACATCTTTGTTTGTTTGTTTGTTCCTCGGCACACACAAAAAATACACTGACGTCGATGACTTGGCACACGCCCTTTTATGTTATTTTTGGTCTATCGCATCGTCAAAAATGTGACTAGTTGTTTCCATATCGCCAAACAATCCACCCCTTTGGTTGCTCCTTTTTTTCTTTGGACGAGTGTGTCTTTTCTGGGGTAGACGTCGATGCTTGATGCTTTGCTAAGAGTGTTTTCGGACGACGAGACTGTTCTTTTCTTTTACCTTTTCCTTTTTGGACACGAGAACGACGACGGTGGTGGTGGTGTGCTCTTCTTTGAGGGGACATCTGTGGTCGTTCGGATCACAATATACAGTTACTTTGATGACTTGTTACACATCGTTTTTGGGTGAGTGTGTATTTTTGGAGTAGGTCAAAAGATCTGTAACCAGTATTTTTGACGACCTCATTAACTATATCATTGGAAAATGCATCGCCAAAACAATCCTCCCCTTTTGTTGCTCCTCTTTTTCTTTGGACGAGAGTGTCTTTTCTGGGGTAGACGTCGATGCTTGGCTAATGTTTTTTTTTTCGGATTACGAGACTGTCCTTTTCTTTTTCTTCTCCCTTTTTGGACAGGAGAACGACGATGGTAGTGGTGGTGTGCACTTCATTGAGGAGACATCTTCTGGCGTTCAGGAGCACAAAAATACTGATACCCACTGTTTGCCCGAGGTCTTTTTATACTGGAATGCGTCGCCACTGATTATCAACTTGATGACAGGCAACATGCATTGTGGAGCGGTTTGCAAAGGACTAAATTTGGGACAGTTCCTGCAAGGATAAATCCAGTAAACTCTGTAAAACGGCCGATCTCTCTTGGACTTTGATTCTGGAGGCAGGTATTCTGAGAGCAGCTGCTACTGCCGAAAAAGAGGAGGAGTGTGTCACCGCTGGAGGAGAAGTTCTGGAGACACGGGTTTACATTGTTTCATCAAATGAGGAAGAATGGGGTATCAAATTGGGCTGAGCTGGCATCACTAGCAACGGAGAAGTCAAAGAACCTGAGGCTACATGAGACGCGGTCACCGTCGCTGCAGGTCGCGGTTTGCGAATGCAAGGTTGCACCCTAACCGCAGTGCCTCTCTTACGGGTAGAAGCTGTTTTCTGAGGTCTTTTCTGGGGATTTTCTTTTTCTTTAACCGGGGACGTTTCTTTTCTTTTTCTGTGGCTGAGACTTGGTCTTGACACCGCTGATCTTTTTCGTCTGGGTCCGTTGGGGTCTGGGAGTAGCTTTTATCTTGGGGAGGACTTTGGGAGCATTGGGATTCCATTTTAAGAGGGAGCGAATGATGACACGTCCTAGAGAACCGCTACCTCCAGGTTTCAAAATGATTTGCTTTTTGCTTTGAGTGTCTATGCGGGGATCTGCCAGTTGAGTTAAGGCGACTTTGTTTCTGTCAAAAAAGCGTTTGCTTTGATGTGGGATGTGAATGATGCCTTGTAGTAATTGACGTCCTGTCGCCGTAAACCATCGTACGACTTCTTCGAGACTGGCTTCTAACACACGAGCGCATATTTGTGGATTTTTTTCGTGACTGATGCCGTACAAGGCACGAATCAATTTGATGGGAAGATGAGACTGAAGGGACGTCATGTTGACGCTGTGTGAGACAGACCAAAAGTTCCCGAGGTCTTTATAGACTTTTTGTTGTTATTGTTGCTAA
>JAECUM010014271.1:0-41222 GCA_016617855.1 Megalonaias nervosa
GTTATTGCGTTGTGGTTGAAATGAAAGTCAAGTCAAAATTGGAAAATAATTAAGAGGTTATTTATTAACAAAAAAAACAAACTTTTTTATGGTGGGATAGAAAGACAAAAAAAAAAAAAAGATATCATGTCTAACAAGTATAAGCAACAAATACAAACTAACGCTAATGCCATTTCAGATTTATAAATTTATTAATAAAAACACGTATTATTGCTAATACATGATATTAAAATCTAATAAGTCAAATAAATTTAACAGCAAAATATAGTAAAATAAAATTATACAATAACAGCAACAAATAATCATCTAACTATAAAAACATGCATACATAGATATTCACTTTTCAACAAAAATCCTTACAACACAACAAAATTGCACACAGTAGCTGCCGACGTTAATATAAAGATGCAGTTCTAGAATAACAGAGGGATATAGTACTGTTGTTGCTACAGTGTTTATACTTACACTCTGAGACCGCACAGTTCGCCGACGGAGCTAAAAAATTTTTGAGGTTTTGATCTCGTGATGCATGTAATGGTCCCAAAGTATATTTAATGAATTTTCTAATCTGTAGCTTCGTCTCTCACGTCCTAGGTCGTTACACGGCTAAGCGCACCAGATCGGCCTCCCTCCGCAGCAGTGGCACTAACCGGTAGAAGCTCAGTCTCACGTGTCCTCTCCTTGAATTTAGACGATGGTGCCAGCCTGAAAATGTATAACAGAGAACGAACAACTTAATTTTAAAAGTAATATATATATATATATATATATATATATATATATATATATATATATATATATATATATATATATCAACATGTATAAATATTAATATGATACTGAGAATTATGTCATGCATGTTAATATACTAATGTCTTTATACTGATATGATTATTTTTCCTTTGCATATCTTCAACGTCGTTGTTCGTTCGCACTTTCGGGCGGTACACTGACCAGGCCTCAGCTGGAAACACTGGGTTGTCCAAACACTGCCTGTGGAGGTACCCGATAAGGGTCCGTGTAGCATCGGTTGTAGCCTTCATTTGTAGCATCTGTACTGCTTGTCGTATGTGAGCGCTGGGCAGGAACTGAATGGCCAACACTTGACGCACGAAGGAGTGAAGGCCCTCTCGTCGCATGTACGTTTCAGCCAATCCAACAGATTGAACGTGTCGCCACATGGCCTGGGACCAGTGGAAGGCACAGCCCTTAAGTTCGACGCCGAGAAAGGCCTCTCTGATGGCGAGCCATACAGCTGAAAATATACAAAGAACAATCCCTTAATTATATTGTTTATGTATGAAGCCATTCTATGTGAAAGGTGATACACTTGTCATAATGATATTGAGTGATGTGATTAATTTATGCAGACATGCACTGTTAGCGTTGTTAAGTAATGTTCAGTTTTAAATTTACATTAATGTTATTAAAAAACACTTACCTTTTTCGAAGTCCAGTACGAATCCTTCTAACGATACATGTCCCAACCTTGACTGTAGAGAACGAAACACCTGTAATTAAGGATTCGAAATAAGAGCAGTGTTCGTATTGCGTTGACCAGAATCAATTCTACAGTGCTTACATAACGTCATTTACCTTACATTCAACAATGACGCATCATTTAATTCTTGGAACGAAATACAGATGCTGGAAAAACTGTAGAGCATTTAACAGACATGTGGCTCATATTCGAGAGATCACGACATAGTATCATCACAGAGAGTATATTTTTTGTTACTGTTTATTCTATATATCACATATCTCTCCAATAAACATGCTGGAAATGTCATTGAATTTTGTAACAGGTAGAGAGAAAGTGTTACGTATATGTGATTAAATTGTTTGTGTGTTAGTTTTAAAATTCTTTTCATTTTATTTTTGTTTCATTACATTTTATTGTAATGATTATTTCCATGGGATTCGAAATTCTTTTTCAGTAATTCGAGATTTTCTTTTAGTAAATGTTGTTTATCTAAGACGTAAAACGTGTTACATGAGAATTTTTTTAGTTAACCTAGATCGTCTTGGGTTGGGAAGTTCGTAAACAGGAAGTTAAAATGATTGGTCAGTATCAAGGCCATACTTTGCTTGCATGATCACCATGTGTAAACAATGTTTTCTTATTATTGGTTCTTAATTGGGGCTACAATGGCGTACGTGATAAATGTCTTTTAGTAAGAGACCACATGACCCATCTCGCGAGACTTGAAATGATGTTTTTGGGGTTTAAATACGCATTCTTAATATTTTTCTGTCAGAGTCGTTTTAACATCTTGAAGGAACAAGGTGTTTTTTTATTTGTTGCCAGATTGTTTGTTTTTCATTTGTTTTTTGGATTTAATAATTCATTCTCTAGGAAATTCAACAAGTGGACTTTTGTTATAAAAAATTCTGAAAGATATTCATGGAAATTTATTCTGGAATTATTCGGAAACAAAAATTGTGATTCAACTGAGGAATTGCTGATATTCGTACATGGACCACATCTGACGTCATCGCCTTCCATTTTGGTACGTCGTCGAGATTCGAACCTGGATTCTAATAGAACTATTTAGTGATAGGACTTGTATTTTTCATTCTTAGGATTAAATTTTGGATTATATTCACAAACCGTAAGTCCTATTTTCCAATTTTTACATTGTTTTCTAGGGAAATAAATTATTTTGTTAAAATATACAAAGTTTGTTGGCTTTCACTCTTTTCTTTGTTACTGAGGAAGAGCCCTTGTCACGTAACAAAAGAAAGCTTGAACATACAGCCAGTTAGTCTGACTTCGTCTTCCGGCTCATTAGACAAAATACAAGCGGCAGCTGCTTCTGTGCGCCATTCCTTTTGATGAAGGCATGGATGGACATGAGCTGCCCCTGTTGTCTGAAAGGCTCACCAAGGACCTGGAAGTTATAACCATACTTATTAAACAAATGGGCCTTAAGGCTATTACTGGGTGCTATTATAAATTGAAAACCGACAAAATCTGGAGTTCAGGAATAACTGGTACTAGTACAGCAAATACTAATGAATACAACATAATGATTTACCTTAAATGTTCCATCCATGTACCACCGTTTCGCTTCTCGCAAAAGTCCTAAGTGATATTCAGTTGCCAGCAGGAAGTGTCGCTCCCCATCCACCCTGATGTCTGCTACCAAGAAATCAGGAGTGTTGATGAAGTCCTCATTCAGCTGTAAGAATCAGAACAAATAGATATATTGTTATCAATGTCATTCATGTAATAAAATATTGATAACTTCGTCCTCTCATATTGCACAATATGGTTTAAAGAATAGCTTTGTTAGAGGCATTTTAGTGCCCATATCACAGTGATTACCACAAGTTACAAATACAAAAAGAGACAAAATTTAAACTAGCAAAGTTTAATTACAAACTAGATATAAGACATTTTTTTTTGTATTGTTACGACCATGTAATTTAATTACTTGTGTGTTAAAATTTGAATTCTTTTGATTTCATTTTTTTGTATCATTATATTTTATTATGACGATGATTATGTTCAGAGGATATGATATTTTTGAAAGAAACATCGTGTTTATTTAGAACGTAAATATGACTCGGCTTTCGTAAGTTTTTTTTTCTCAATAGATTGCCGGGTAGATAAACAATCGGTATAAACGGTTGGTTGTGGCCGAGGTCATTTCTAATTATACGTGTTTACATCTTGTACTGCGATTGTTAGATGATAAAATAACCACACGTTCTTCGTGCGTGTGCATGAAATGACGTCTTAGGTCGGGAGTACACAAAAGGTCACGTGAAAGATGTTTTCTCGTCCCATAGAGTCGGTCCGAGTCGATTCGGTCTTGTGATTTTCGGCTATGGTTGAGTCGGCTTTCATCATTCGGCCTTTTGTGCTTACGAATACAAAATGGTCATTAAATGCATTCATTAGGGGGAATGTGTTGATTGCTCTATCGTAAATATCAATTTCATAATCAAAACTTAATGAATAATGTAAATAATTCAACGATGTTCATTTTTAGTACAGTATATATGCGAACATCACTGATATTCTGCACAGATTTATTCATAATTTCTACGCCTTTGTTTTCCTAGTTTAGATCAAAAGACGAAAAAAAAAAAAAATCTGGGTAGACAAGAATGTTGAAACAGTGTGTTACAACTCGTGATTAAATATGTGGCTATCAGAAAGAACAGACGATTTTTATTGGATATTCAAAAGAAAATAATAAATACAAAGTTTAAAGACATGCTTAAATACAAGTCCAATCATTGAACTGTACGCGTGACGCAATTGAACATTTGTAAGAAAATTACATGAAAGCAATCGACCTTCTCTCCATTGTTATCCAAAAACTATAATGTGAGATCTATGAATATTGCACATTTATACATTTTCTCTGTGCAAAGAAACCCAATCATTTTATACATGAGTAATGGTTGAAACACCAATTACATATTTTACGCAATATGGCAATGATTTCATTATACAAGTACGTAATCGAAGGTCAGTAGCTTCAAAATCTTCATCCTTAGAAAAAGTCACAGTAATTTGAAACATACATAAATTATTCATGTAAAAGATGTTGAAAATATCAGAAAAAGTAATATAAGGAAAGTTCACTAAAAGATATATATATAATGGAAAAAGTATAAATGATGAATAAAATGTTATGAGTGAAGAAAGAGGCACAAGTACCATACACCTGAAGTTTACAGATAATCGCCGGGGTAGTTCAGTCAGGAGTGTCTCAGTAATCGTTACAAAAACTGTTAAAATCGTATGACACATTAAGCTCTGTTGAGAATGGAGGCATGGGAAAGAGTTGTGATTGTAGAGACTTGTATTTGCGTTTT
The DNA here is from genome assembly GCA_016617855.1 of Megalonaias nervosa. Taxonomy (NCBI): domain Eukaryota; kingdom Metazoa; phylum Mollusca; class Bivalvia; order Unionida; family Unionidae; genus Megalonaias; species Megalonaias nervosa. The sequence goes on from JAECUM010014271.1 coordinate 4,834, forward strand.
AATTGTGATTATCAATGTTTCCTAACATATTAAATAAATATGAGACAGAAAACAGGTAAAGGAAGTGTGAAAAGTACAATGTGATCGCTGATTCTTTCTTGATATTGGTACTACAGCCTGCGTAATCGGTAAAGGTCTGCTGTTTGCTATCAGTGTTTTATATTTGTCTTGGTGTTAATCCTCAATGACCAGTGCTTCAGTTTTTGCAGCTCAGTGTTTTTAGCAATATATGTAAAAATGTCATTGACTTAGAAGTTAATAGATATGGGTATTGTAGAAAAGCTATCTTCTTCTTCTTCTTCTTCTTCTTCTTATTATTATTATTATTATTATTATTATTATTATTATTAATCAATCTTTTAAACGGTCCTTTTTAACCCGGGCCTTTTCCGTCCAGGTCCTTTCTGACCCGTTACTGGCCTTTCTGGGCCGGGCCTTTTTAACCCGGACCTTTTTCGTACCGGTCCTTTCTGACCCGTTACCATCTGGGCAGGTCATGCCTAGTGATTTGACACCCAACTTCGACATGTGTTTATTTGTGACATTCTGTAGACAAAACAGACTTGAAGGAGCTAAAAGCCCACCATCAAGTGGTTGCAACCAATGGCTGTTATGAGGTGGCAAAACAAACATATTGCCTAAGTTGTACACTGTCTGTTTTAAACAGCCATGATATTAAAAAAGTGAGGAAAACCTGGAAAATTGTGTTTTCTATGCAAATTGTGAAAATGTAGAGTGGAACCAGAATTAAGCCAAATTTAAAAGCTGTTTACTACATTTAACAAGTGACTGGAAACAGTCATTTAATAGCCCGACTGAAAAAAATGCCAATATAAACCTAGCGCAAATATAACAACATTAACTATAGTTATCATTTTAAAATGTTTAATACTATGCTAAAATCTATAGTTATGGTTCTGAAATTTGCAGACAAATGTATTCCGAATATATTGAAAAAGTTTAAAATCATTTCTGTAAACGTTATCTATGTATCTTACGTAATGTTAATAACTGCGTTGGCATTGAAGAACAAAGACTAAAATTGCGTATTATATATTACTCTATGTGTGTTAAATATTGGTAAATATTGTTACATAAGTAAGGAACAGATGCTCTGCAGGATGCTACAGAATAAATCATAAGAAGATAACCGACGTGTTACATGGGCATCACATATGAAACATTTATTATTTAGCTATGGTTTTTGCTTTGTATGTCGGAAATATTAAAGTTTTTGTAACCCCCTTCTCTCAAAGATTGGCTAAAACTGGCATGATAAAATCACGCCATCATCAAACGGTAGGTGTTATCAAAATTAAAATTTTTTTTTGCCAAATCTTGAGAAAGTTTAAGGCTTTATATCAACACAAAATCCTTTTGATATTCAGAGTTGCATTATTTATATACCATTTGCTGCATCAAGAGGAAACTACTGTTACAACTCTAGTTCTTGATGTATGTAACAGAAAGAATGTGAAACCAGCAGTTTAAGTAAAATCAAGTTATTTATTTCTCTACAATACAAAGTATAAGTTAGTGAGACACATTCTTGTGAATAAAAATCCCAGATAATCCTACGTGTACTATCAGAAGCCCAAAAATAAAGAATGTTCTGAATGAATTCCAATAGTTTGGACTTGAATGTTATGATGTACCACAATGATGCAATCCAGAATATCTCTGAATGAGTTTAAAATAATTCTAAGGTAATGTGTTAATTCGAAGTCAATAAGCACTTAGTAATTCCAATGAATATTAAAATAATAATTCCTCTCGAATCACAATACAGCTGTGAAGGATTCCAACAGATTAGTCTTAAAACAGGAGTAATTTATTTATTCATTTACCAAGTCCTGATTGATACACACTTTCACTTAACCTATATGTGTCATTCTAATGGAAATTCCAATCAAACTGTAAACATTTCAAGGGTCAGGCTACTTGGCGAAGTGGATGACTAAATCACCTAAAAAATGTAAACATCACCTTCTTCTGTTTAAGGAAGCAAAATTGACTTCACCTTTGTTTTTTATGTTCATTGTTATGAATATTTACTTTGTATTGTGTATTTCAACTTTGTCCATGATATAGGATAGAATTTCGGTGTCTACCTGCTTTCTGTCAAGTTTGTAAGTTATACATATTTTGTTTACTGATATCTGAGTTCAAGGTCTTACTTTATTTTAGTAATTTAGAATGTTCAGGGGATAATGATCTTCTGACACACATCCTAATAATTTTTATTGTGCCTTAGTTTTTAAACAAGGTTGTTGTCATCAGAATTATTCATTACTCATTTACGTTCAGTTTATTTTTAATTATCTACTATTCTCTTCAGATATAATTTCAGTGGAATCATTTAAAAATTATTCATTGGAATCACAAACTATTCATTCACATTTTGGACAAAAAACACTATTCTGGGATTACTGTGAATTCATTTAAAGATATTCTGGATTATATCATTGCGATACATCAAGACTATTGGCACATCAACCAATTCAAGAGTATTGGTGCATCAGCACATTCTGTTTTGGAATTCATTCGGAATACTCAATACTTTTGGACTTGTGACAGAACTTTTATAATTATTTTGGATTTAATTCACAATTCTGTAAATTCCTCTTAAATTTTCACATTGTAACTTAGAAAAATATATTTATTAATTTTAATAATTTTGCTGGTTTCACTTCTTTCTGCTACTTAATTTAAGACCATAGTGTTGTAACAACAGTGAGTGATAGTAGTTTTAAGACTTTCGAGATGTTCCCTCACCCTAGTCAGGTAGTTATAGCATTGTGTTTTAGCCCAAGGTGAAATGTATTGCATGCAATAAATAGCTGGTGTTGATATCAATTGCGCAGATAAAACTCTTGCACATTCACAGGCATGTGTTTTAATAGCAGCGACCATTAACCCTTTCCTGAGCAAGCTGTCACCACCAGATTTCTGCAAGTTCATTATTCATGATCAAAACATACCAACTTCTGTGTTGAAACTTAAACATCAGCATGTAAATAGCAATTTGTGTTTTAACAGAATTGGTGAAAAGCACTTTCTAGCTTAAAAAATCTGAAGATTTTAACTGCCATGTTTGCGTCATTTTCTTCGTAAAATCAGTTTAACACAGTAAGTGAACCTATCATGGGGTAATCATAGAAGATATTGCTGTATCTAGGAAGTACCACTTCATTTGATTGTCTTTTTTCGTAAAGCATGGGGCAAATATATTAAGGAAAATACAGAACTCATAGAAAGAAAAGTCTAAATATTTTGTGATTCAAGATTTAGTCTTAAGTGTAATTATGTATGCCAGAAACGTATGTGGCAATGCTATGTTCTGGAATACTTGAATCACTGTTAAGGTCAAGGTTGTTTTGTGTGAAAATGCGAGGAAAAAAAAAACAAACAAACAAAATAAAAACCCCTTCCACCCCCCCAAAACAAAACAGTGAACCAAACACAATTTAACTAATGCATGATGTAACTGCAAGTACATAGCGAAATAATAAAACCATTAATTTTCAATCCTATTAATAGATTGTTGTAAGAAACCTGGAAAGTGAGTGGTTAGATTAAGAAAATCCCTCTTTCTAAACATAGATGCATTCACTGGTTGGCTGTGTCGATTTGGTTGGAAAGAAGGGTCTAGTAAATTTATATATTATTGCGTCAGAGTGTTGTCTATGAATAGTCATGGTGAGATTTTATCGGCAACAATGAAATTAGGATCAACAGTATGGTATGAAGATAAGTGTGCATAAGCTCTCATGTACATGTTACAAGGGTATGGGGGCTCTGGATAGAGGTAATACGTTTGTTGTCTGGCAGCTGCACTCTCTGAGTGAACGGACGCACTCTCCATCTCTCAAATCTCTCACGTCTGCCTCCAAGAAGGAATCCTTTCCCGGCATAACCCGGTACACCGCTTCAGCTGGCGGACCAAACGACGTTGAGGGGGTGATGTTAACACTGCATCACTAGGTGTATGAACTTCTACAGTGAAGTCACCGGCTAGGGCGGAAGGTCTCTACATATCAACGGCCAAGTGTTCGGGACCAGGGCGCAACATATATATTAGTGGACTGTGGCTGTGGCCGACCAGCTATGGTTCGAAATAGCAGGGAAGGCAGATCTTTTCAGCTATGGTTGGCCATCTGCTTAGGAGAGGGAAACTCCGATATAAAACCTACGGCCTGTGGACCTTGCTGTCACCATCCTGGCTTGCTAGGCCATGGCAGATGAACCCCAGGTTTAAAGGGTAGGGCCAGTATGCGCAGACTGCACACCACCTAAAAGTTCCATTGCGCAGGCATGAAGGAACTGTCTACTGTTTACGTCTACCACTAGATCTGTACGACTCTATCAAGCCCTGCAGCGATGGGAAAGGGGCGAAAACGGCAGGTGAAAGAAGTCACTGGAAGCCGCAGTCCCAATCCTACATGCAGGCGACTAAGGCCTTTGGCCGTCTGATGTTGATCCTTAGACGACACCATCACCCGGTAGCAGCCTGAGTGACCAAGCAGCCTTTTCTAGGGATAGCACTGCTTGTTCCGCATGGAGAGGGGCCTAGAAAAAGTGGCCTAACCAAAGCTCGTCTTCTTACCCCTCCCCCCCCCCCAGTTGGCCTGCCGCAGCCAACGGGCATCTTCCAACGTGGTCGAAACATAACAGAAAAGACAAGGCATACCCCACCTGCCTCACATCGTGGGAAAAGACTAAAACTGGCTTGTTGGAACATCAGAACAATGCTAGACTCAACCGACAGCAACAGACCAGAACGACGCTCTGCCTTAACCGCACACGAACTCTCTCGCCTTGGTGTTGACATTGCTGCACTTAGCGAAGTCCGCCTTTCAGAGGAAGGAAGTCTGAGAGAACGCGGCGCTGGATACACCCTGTACTGATTAGGAAAACCAAAGACTGAAAAACGACTTTCAAGAGTCGGTTTCATGGTCAAGGAATCAATCGCCACAAAGTTAACAAACCTTCCCACTGGTCACACCGACCGCATCATGTCCATGCGTCTCCCGTTAGGGAACCAAGAACACGCCACACTCTTCAGTGTATTTGCTCCAACACTCCAGGCAGATCCTTCTGAAAAGGATAAATTCTACGCTGACCTGCGCAGACTTCTCAAAAGCGTCCCAGATAGCGACAAATAATCATCCTCGGAGATTTTAATGCCAGAGTGGGCCGAGACTCGGAAGCCTGGAAAGCCATTCTTGGGAAACATGGCGTGGGTGGCTACAACGACAATGGGCGCCTGCTTCTTGAATTTTGTGCAGAACTACAGCTCACCATCACAAACACCGTATTCCAGCAGAAAGACAGTCTGAAAACGACCTGAATGCATCCTAGATCAAAACACTGGCACCTAACCGATTACATCATAGTACGATTACATCATAGTACGCCAGAGGGACTTAAAAGATGCCCTTCATATCAGAGTGATGCCCAGTGCAGAGTGCCACACAGATCATCGTCTTGTCCGATGCAAGCTCGACTTCCACTTCAAGTCCAGGCCCAGAAAACAAGGAGGCACCCCGAGAAGGAAGCTCCAGGTCAAAAACCTGTTGCCTGCAGACGTCAAGGCAGATTTTCAAGAGAGCCTGCAGTCTAGACTTGATGAACCTAATTTTCCGCCAGACCTACCTCCGGAAGAGATGTGGAACCACATCAAGGCTGCCATTCTGCAAACCTCAGAAGAAATCCTTGGATTCACCACTAAGAAAAACAAAGAGTGGTTTGATGAAAACAACCAAGAAATCCAAGAACTGCTTGCCAAAGAGATCAGCGCACCAAGCCCACTTCGCTCAACCATCCTCTCCACAGAAGAAAGCAGCCTTCCGCCTCATCTGCAGCTCCCTCCAGCGCAGGCTCCGAGACATAAAAAATGAATGGTGAACAAAGCTTGCAGAAAGAACCCAGCTGTACACTGACATTGGTGACTACAAAGGGTTCTATGAAGCGTTAAAAGCAGTGTATTGTCCTTCCTTCCAAATACAGAGTCCCCTACGGAGTGCAGATGGCAAAGAGCTACTCACTGACAGGGAATCTATCCTGAACTGCTAGTCAGAGCACTTCCACACCCTCTTCAGCACTAGCCGCACAGTTCAGGAGGCAGCTATTGACTGTATCCCACAACAGCCATTAAAGGTGGAACTCGATGAGGCACCTACACTGCAAGAGACTGTAAAAGCCATAGAACAGCTGAAGACTGGAAAGGCTGCAAGAAAAGATAGTATCCCACCAGAAATATGGAAGAGAGGAGGTCCAGCATTGCACGCCAAACTCTACGAGTTCTTCGTTTGCTGCTGGGAGCGAGGGAAACTACCACAAGACCTCCGAGATACAGTCATCATCACCTTGTTCAAAAACAATGGGGAAACGTCTGACTGCTTAAACTACCGTGGGATAACTCTGCTCTCCATTGCAGGCAAAATCCTTGCTAGAGCGTTGCTGAACAGACTGGTGCCCACCATTTCAGAAGAACAAGCTCCAGAAAGTCAATGCGGCTTCAGAGCCAATAGGGGCACAACTAACATGATGTTCGTCCTGAGACAGATCCAGGAGAAATGCCGAGAACAAAACAAAGGACTGTACGTCACATTTGGACCTGATGAAGGCATTTGACACGGTGAGCAGAACTGGACTGTGGAAAATCCTTGAAAAACTCGGCTGTCCTCCAAAGTTCCTTACCATGGTCATCCAGCTACATGAAGACCAGTTTGATCAGGTCAGAAACAATAACGACCTGTCACAGACCTTCCCCATCGCAAATGGCGTGAAACAGGGCTGCGTTTTAGCCCCCACATTGTTCTCAATCTTCTTCAGCATGACGCTCCAAAAAGCAACAGAAGATCTTGATGACGAAGATGGCATCTATATCCGCTTTCGTACTGATGGCAACCTCTTCAACTTAAGGCGACTTCAGGCCCACACCAAGACCTTGGAAAAACTGATCAGAGAACTTCTCTTTGCAAACGACGCCGCCCTTGTTGCCCACACGGAAGCCGCCTTACAGCGCGTAACATCCTGCTTTGCAGAAGCTTGCCAGCTCTTTGGTCGTGAGGTCAGCCTAAAGGAAACTGAGGTACTTCACCAGCCTGAACCTTAGGAAGAGTACCGGCCACCAAGCATCTTCATTGACCAGATAGAGCTGAAAGTAGTCCACCAGTTCACCTACCTGGGCTGTGTGATCTCCTCTGATGCCAAGATCGACAAAGAAATAGACAACAGACTGGCCAATGCAAACAGCGCCTTCGGCAGACTCTATAAACGAGTGTGGTACAACACCAGTCTCAAGAGAGACACAAAAAGATCAGCGTCTACAGAGCTGTCGTACTGACCACACTCCTATATGGCGCCCAATCATGGGTCACCTACAGCCGCCACCTCCGCCTCCTTGAACGCTTCCATCAGCGCTGCCTCCGCACCATTCTCAACATCCACTGGAGTGACTTCGTCACCAACACGGAAGTCCTCAAACAAGCAGGGATCACCGGCTTTGAGGCCACGCTCATGAAGATACAGCTGCGCTGGGCAGGGCACGTTTCCAGGATGAAGGATCATCGCCTGCCAAAGATCGCACTGTATGGCGAACTGTCCACTGGCCACCGTGATAGAGGGGCACCTCGAAAGAGATATAAAGACTCCTTGAAAAAGACCCTCACCACCTGTGGCATAGACCACCGCCAATGGGCATCACAAGCTGCTGACCGTGAAAGCTGGCGACGTACAGTCCATCGGGCCACTACCACTTTTGAACAAAACAGACGGGCCAGCTTGGAGGCAAAAAGATGGCGAAGAAAGAACCGGGAACCATCGGCAGCACCTACCACAACCCAGACCTTCCCGTGCAGCCTCTGTGGACCGACGTGCCTGTCACGTATTGGGCTCGTCAGCCACCAGCGCGCCTGCAACAGACGTGGACATCCTCCTTCCTAAATCTTCGCAAGCAAAGTCAAGCCAACAACAACATATTACAGGGTTTTTTTTCAAACTATTATACAAATCTTTTCAACTGCCATTTTACAGTGAACGTTCAGAAAGTAAAAATAAAATTCTTGTCTAAGGGTAGTTGATTAAGCATTTTTACTAACTTGCAATTACAATACTGTAATCCAGTTACTCATAACATTTCAAATTCATTACAATATATAGCTTCTACTGCTCTTTTCGAGTCATATGGCCAAAATACACTTAACTTTCAAAAATGGAACACTGCATATGAATATAATAATTTGTATACACATACAGAATGTATTTATAATATACAACACAGAAAATTCTCGACTATAAACACACACACACACACACACACACACACACACATATATATATATATATATATATATACCATATATATATATATATATATACATATATATATATATATATATATATATATATATCTCACATACATTATAAATAACATGACATATAAAGTGTTGTTATAAAGCAAATTAATATACCAATACTATTGGTATATAAAATTGTGATCCACCCATGGAGCAATAATACGAATAAATAAACATTCTTTCAACTGCAGGCCTATAGATCAATGAAGAATTTCCACTCATTAATCATTAATGACATATGAAAATAACGATAAAAAGTATTAATAGTCCCCGTTTTCTAAATTAATTTTACGTGGTACACAATTTCATCGCAATCCTTTCTTTTTTCCGTTCACCTCTCCCTTATCATGCATAAGGGGCAACACACGCAGAAATATGGAGTGAGAGAGAAAAACAATTTGGGTTGGATGAAAACTTTAAAACTGAATTTGCACCAGGTAACCTACAAGAATATGGTTCGTCGTAACGGTATGTTTACGGCTTCCTTGGGATCTGTCTACAGTGTTCATAATATTAATGATACATAGTTGCAATAGCCTATCGACATTGTAAGTTAAATTTGTCGGTTACGAGGCATACATACTGTAACGTATTTACTGCTTTGTTGTTGTTCTTTCTTAAACATAAAACTCGATTATTATTAATAAAATATGAAAATGTCCAAACGTCTCCCCGATCTCTCTCTCTCTCTCTCTCTCTCTCTCTCTCTCTCTCTCTCTCTCTCTCTCTCTCTCTCTCTCTCTCTCTCTCTCTCTCTGGACAATCGTAGCTAAATACGGGCAAAAATCCATGAAAATACGAGCGTTGTGGATTTCAGCTTGTGTCATACGACGATGTCTCTGGACCTATGAATGACGGTAATGTTAAGTCAAACCTTCCAAATGAAAAAGAGAGAGAGAGAGAGAGAGAGAGAGAGAGAGAGAGAGAGAGAGAGAGAGAGAGAGAGAGAGAGAGAGAGAGAGAGAGAGAGAGAGAGAGAGGGAATTTTATAGTCTTTAGAAATGTTAAAGCAGAACAATGACTTAGATGAACTGTAAATATATTAAAATATTTTAATTACCTCTTGTTGGTTCGTTATTTCGCTTAGTTTATATTCCCACGCTAATTTCCATATACCAGTACCTGAATGCCTGACAGCTCATGTTCAGGGTACAAGTAGCTAACCGTGTTTGTAGTGCACAACTTTCTTCATGAAAACCATATCTAATGTTTAAATCATAAGTGTGTCTTATCTTGATTTAATACATATGAATAAAATAGAAACTCAAAAAGAAAAGAATCAATGATATACCACTCGTTTAATAAATTTCTCACTAAAAAGGAACGAGGCTTGCCGAGTTTCCTTTTAATGAAAAATATATACATCTCGTGGTATATCATCGATACAGCGTATATACTATATCTTGTTTGCTTTCGTTCCTCCCAAAAAGTGTGATATTACTTCAATGCAGTTTGATTCTCTGTAAAACAAATTTGCATCTCTAATGTGGATTTATTTAGCATTCAGCGCAAACATAGATGCAGGGTGTTAGGCTCTTTTGAATTTCCACAATATTTCGTTATCTTACGGTTTATATAGTCTTGTTTTTATTTATTAGTGCTATAAGATCTTGAGGCAGAATCATTGTTGTGTCCAGTGTTTCATTTGGACTGGAATTTGTTTATTAAAATTCTTTATTCACTAGAAATACAAAGAGCTCATCAAAAATAACATTCTTGGAAAAAGACTTGAATTCATTGTGAAATTTCAAATGATAGTATATTTTGGATGTTATTATTGGCACATTACTTCGACACAGACCACCACGGGAATATCACAACTTCCTGCTTTGGATTTTGTTTAGAATACCTGTACAGTGTATTCAGAACTTTAGTAAATAAGGCCTGTGTTTGAAATTTTAGGGTTATTTGGGATTTAATTCGTAATACCTTACGAGTTTATTTATATTTTCACTTTGTATTCTTTAATTATTTATTTAATTTTATAAAGCTTGCTGCTTCTGGATCTTTCATATTACCCACTTTAAAGCCATATAGTCGTAATATATCAATATGCTTTGTCTTTGTGTTTCAGTAATTTTAATAATTTGATGTAGCTTTTAAAGCTTATTTCTTTTATAGATATATCAGACACATTTTTAACTTTTCAGACACATTTTTAACTTTTCCTGTATTCTTCAGCTTTACACGATGTCCATCAAAATTATACAATGAATTGTATGCTTCATATCTCCATTATGCATGAGTTAATGTGATGAAAATTTCATTCAGATTTTGAAATTGCTATCGCAAAGTTCTATACTCGTATACAGCCACTTACATAATTCGTTCTGTTATGATTTCCATTTTAAAAAACCAAACCCCCCCCCCACAAAAAAAAAAAAAAACATGTCATATGCCGTATATTATGTTGATAGTATCAGTAAATTTGCATTGATTTTGTTGATTCTATAAATATATCAAGGAAGAAAACTCTCTATGGTCTACATCCGAAAGATTTTCTTTTCGTTGGAATAGTGTCTTTACTGACATGTTTTCCGTATAACTTTTTATTACATTCATCTACCTTTTATGAACATATGTTTCTTTCAGAAAGTAACCCGTATGGGCATATCTCTACAACTATCAACCACTGAATTATTTTTTTCGCATTTTGTTGCAGAACTATATTGTGTATAGAAAATATCATAATGGTTTTCACGGTTTTACTGATCCAGTAATATTTTAATTTATGAAAATGCCATTCACGTTGCTTAATCTAGCAATTTAATAAATTTTGTTTGTAATATTATCGTATTCCTATGCGATGTAAACACATACATAAAGTATAAGTTCCCAAGCAACTTTTCAATAATTTTCAAAACGTCCAATTTGCTGGACCATACATTTATATTTACACACTGAGTTTTATATTATCGCTATACAAGATTTATTAGCACAACGTGTATGAATTAGTTATATATATACTACTGATTGTGTAAACGAGTGTTTGGCTCGAGATAACCAACCCAAAACAACAGGGTGCAAGACAGATGTGTTTTATATTCCACTGTACGGACAATTTGAGTACAACAGTAGGTAATGGGGCCACGTGAGGGACAATTGTACGGGCACACTGAGTAAAACCTGATTAACTGGAGTTTGATTGATTAATAATTTAGTGTCTCACCTTATTGCAGCTATTAACCAATCAGACATTAGATTATTCAAAGAATTGATTGACTTGTCAAGTTTTCTTATACCTCCATCAATCTCTACTGTAGATAACAGGTTTTAAACAACAGTGTGTCCTTAGATGTCGGGGAACGATGTGTCATATATTAGCATCAAAACCTTCTAACTTCAAATCTTCCTAGCTTTCTGTCAAGGAATCTGTATATGACTAGAATTAAAAATTTGTGAAAGAAAATGTGTATTAGGTCCATGGTAAATCGATTTTATTTGCACTTTCAGCGAACATAGTGTTGACTTGCATGCTATGTTTATGAATCGGAGAATATATCACTCAGCTACGAAACTATTTTGTCTACAAACAGTGGTAGAGTGGTGTGGAAGTTGGGGTGGAGACTAAAAGAAAGGGAGAACAAGTTGAAAGAAGGTCGTTAGATTCGTGGAAACGATCTAGTACCGACACGACCTTCATTGAAATGATTGATAGTCCACACAGTCGACTTATTGTTATGTCATTGGACCTTCTTCTGTCGGCAGAATTGAATGGTCGCCTGCATTTTCCGCATGTGAAATGTTTCAGTCTAACATATGATGTGCATGCCAAGTTCCATATATCTTTTACACAAAAAAGAGGATATAGATGTTAACACATTTGGAACATAACGTTATTAATTAATTTACTGATAAAGCAATCAACATCTCTCTTACACAACATATTCCGATTCATTCAAACATGAAACAGTGATCTAATGTACCTTTAATTGTAAATGTAGACCACTGACAATCTGAGTAATCGGGTGGCCGAGCAGTTAGAGCATCCGCCTCGGATGAGAGAGGCCGTAGGTTCGATGTCATACCAAAGCCCTATTAAAACGATACAAACAGCTGCCTCGCTAAGAGCTCAGCACTAAGAGATTAGTGTTAGGACTTGTCGGCCTGGTGTCAGGATAATGTGACTGGGTTGGCCATGATGCTACATGTCTATGGCATGATGCCCCAGTGCTAGACATCACTATAAATTGCCACACTGCAGACATCGTAGCAAAATGACTGAAAAATTGTTAAAGCTTCGTTAAAAGTCCTAACCACACACACACACACACACACACACACACACACACACACACACACACACACACATCACTGATGATCAAGATTACAATATATAGATGACCCGATTATTATTTTATTATTATCATTATTATTATTATTATTAGTAGTAGTAGTAGTAGTAGCATTACTATTCTTTTTCTTCTTCTTCTTCTTCTTCTTCTTCTTCTTCTTCTTCTTCTGATTATTATTATTATTATTATTATTATTATTATTATTATTAGTAGTAGTAGTAGTAGTAGTAGTATTAATATTATTATTTTAGTATTGTGGTAGCAATAGGAAATATACATCATATCGTTATCAGCTTTCACCTTCTATTACATAAATCTCCATGAGCACACATACACAATCACGTACATAACCATAAAGACTATACTAGTGCTAGTACAGCCGAGATGGATACCGACTGCAAAGCAAAAGAATTTCTCCCCTTCACCCAAAACAATATAAAACATGTAGAAACAATGGAAAGTTTGCTGTAATGGCTTACAAAGATGCATAACAAGTTTCAACTATCTTCCTTAAGTTGGTGTTTGCCTAATCGTCCCAACAGTGTTTGGTCACACTCGATTAAGGCGCAAAATTTGGAAAGAAATGTAAACTTAAAACAGATAACTTGTATAATGATTTAACATCTTAAGAGGACATCAACTTAGGACCATAACAAAAAGTATACAGTCATTGGATATAAGATTTATATTCCTTGCGTTAACGCCCTAACACCAATTCAAGCAGAATATTTGATTTAATGGTCAACGGATATGGTATTTGTTTCTGTCGTCTTAGTATGTGTATACGGACTTACGTGAATTTAATTGTATTCTTCTCGTGCACAAAAAGAAATGAAAAAACATAATGCTAACGGAAAATATCTTGTTTTGAAGCAATGTACCCCTACATGCCTTATTTTGTATGCACTACCTATTTTCGAACCTATTAATATAGAATATGGCAATACCTGGTGTATATTTATTTCAATTCTTGTTTATTTGTCAGGAAAATTCCAATAAGACATATAAATATCTACCTACGTACCTACCCACGCACGCACATAGATACATACATACATACATACATACATACATACATACATACATACATGCATACATACATAGACATGCACACACATCCCTACTTACCTACATACATAGCCATTGAGACAACGCGACAAACAGCGAAGAGGATGGATAGGCATAGAAAAAAACATAGGAAACTTATAAAGAGATATTTAGATTATTAGTTAGCTAGCTAGCTAGTTGGCTAGAGAGATTGATTGATTAATATATAGATACAGGAAATCCTGTCTGATTATAAGAATCAAGAGAACACTGCATTTTCTTCTTTATTGACTCTTGTTATCGGTATGGAGTAGATGAGTTTTGTAAGCAGGGTGCAGATGAAAGGTTAACTCATTCTGTGCTTCACGAACATCATAATCTTTCTATGGTGTTGTTCACAAAGAAAGGTTTCAATGTATGCAGGTGTGGCGGATTTTGACTTCATTGTTAGATGTCAAGAATATTACTCGAGTTAACTCGTATTACGTTCTATGATCGATACATTTTCATTTTCACAGACAATGATAAAATGGATGACATAGACTTTTGGATGAATTAGAATAAATTTTGTTGTCCCTTTCCTCAAGAATTCCGTCGCATGCTTTGCATCAGAAACGTTTGTTAGCTAATTGGAATAATGATTAAAGGGGCTAGGATTTTTATGACATTCTGTTTGCTGCAGGTTGCATATAAATGAAGTTGCAACAAGTTCATTCAAGAATAAAAATTAATTCAGCAAGTGGATAAATTTGAAGACTTTGTATCACTCACCAGCGTAGTTAATGCTTCCTGCTTGACTTTATCCCACAATGTCCTATATATCGTTTACGTCATGACATTATAACTATACTAACTCGAATAGTATGTGTTTCTGAAAAAGGAGTTTACGGTAATTACGTAGACATGGTACCCTGTTGAATTTATTTTCTCAACATTTCAGGCAATACACGAACACCATTCAGGATAGGAATATATTATTGTTATTATTGTTATTATTATTATTATTATTATTATTATTATTATCGATTATAGTAATAGTACTTTTTGCTGTTAGTTTTGAAGTGGCTGTTGACAAAACAGTAGGAATTAAACATCTGGTTTGCCTTGTAAGACGTGTGACATTGTGACATGCATTGTTGTCAGCATGTTATATGCAAATTCTAAAAATAATGAGACCGAATTACATCTATGTTTATAAAGAAAATCCTGGCATAATGACAATTGCAGTTGAATTGTGTCGAAGTTCAAGGGGAGGATTCTGTCTCAAGGGCTTTTGTTTACATGATACCGATCGTAGGTGTGAACGGGAAAGAAAGTCTCTCCTGCTTAAATTGCTGTGACATAATGAACCATATAACGTATACGTCTAGCAGCATAGTATTTGAATTTGAAACAAGGAAAATGTGCTTATTCACCATCAAAATGACCCCAGTCATTTGGAACAACTTCATTTTTAAATCAAACATATTGTTATGAAAACAAATGAACCGTTCGACATCGAATTTTACAGAAAACATCTCAGTGAAAACCTATACAAGATTCAACTGATAATAAACAAGTAAAGTAAAGAAAAAAAAAGAAGAGAAAAGTGTTCAATTTAAGTAAATCATCTTCGTTAAGCACTTTGTACAATATATAGTAAAATAAACTGTCTTTTGTCAAAATGAGATAAGTCATATAATCAGCGATGAGGTGGCGAGAACAATCAATTACTGTCTCAGTATATAATATCAGCGCATACCAGCCAAACTAGTCTATCAGCTGTGGGATTGTCTGTCTATCTATCTCCTGTTAGTATTGTGATATTATGCCTGTTTCTTTGCTGCTACAAATGTTCTCCATGATGTAAGTTTCCTTTTCTATGCAACTGAGTTTTATCTTCAGTGGAACATTAGACGAATTGTTTGGATGTATTCATAAATTAAGCCCGTATTACTATCAGTTCGCCACTGGCACTCACTCAATCGGAATCCATCGTGGGGTTCGGTAGGTCATTAGAAAAAAAATTATAAATCCTCCTTGCTTTAATTATGAATAAAGTGATTGTAGACTGCTATCATTTAGTCCCAAACCTTTTCAGTAGTCATTTAGGGAAAGTCAAGGATTACAGCATGTCTACTATGCGTGATAAGATCAAATAGTGATTCACATAATATCAGTTATGCCAAACACGGCACCGTTTGTGAAAAATAGCATGAACATAGAATGACCCCTTAATAATTATAGGACAATGTCTATCATGTTTAGGAGATATCATTCTGTTGTAAAGTTTATGTATAAAAATCAAACCCAGTAAGACGCATGGATGACCTTTATATCCACTCCCCTCTTAAGGGATATTACATGCACTCACTCTTAGCTCAGGGACATACATCATTGGAAAGCTCATTAGTTCTGATTAAAAACTAGACATGATGTGGTGATGGCAAATGACGCTGCTGGTACAAAGAGGCAATCACGTAAGTACATCCTGAACAAACTAGAATCGTAATTAACTTGTCTTCGCTGCTCGTATTCAAATTATATCAAAAAGAGAAATGAAATAAAGGTTTGCCTTTAGGCTTTCTTTTGAAATTTTACAAAACTAAATGTATAACCAACATTTGACAATTATTTATTATTTATTTATTCAGTCATGGCGAAGCTAACGGGACTACGTGCGATACTCAGCAAATAATTTTAAGAGTTTAACATTTTGGTAACAGCAGTCGGACACTTAATAAAACATTTTCAAGATTGAGAGACATTTTCATTTAATTAGTCTATAAACCTTGTTTCAAGACATATCCTAAGTTGAAAACTATAAATACAATTACAGCATTAAACTACTGTACTGATTTGTATGGTATTGTTCAATCTATAAAAGAGATTAAAGCTGAAACTTTAATGCAATCGGGCTCACATTTCCAAAAGTTAAAACATACCCCTTGACTTGGTACACGGACCATTTTATATCAAGTTGAAACCCTTTCTCTAGCATCTCTTTAGAACTAAAATTAGTAACATATGTTAAAGGATACTTAGAGGTTTGTATTGTGTTCAAGGGACATTATCATGAGATTTTAGTCAGCACGTTTCAATGCTTGTCCAGTATCTTATATTTCTACTTCTGTTGACGTGCAAAGGTCATTATCCGTCAATAACATCTCTTTACATTTCTATGGTATGTATTTAACCATTGTATTATGTACCACAATCCTCCAATCACCCGATCTCCCAAACGACAGTAATTAGAAAGTTCCACCACAAAAACAAAAGAGTGACTGAGAGTGTTTCACGGTGACTTGATCAATATTTGTCATAAACCACGAGGCCTTTCAAAGGCTTAGAACTTAATAAAAGGCCAAGAGCTTAGTGTAAGGTCGAATTAATGGGACATCTGGGTCATGCCTAATCGGATTAATACCACATGAGCCACGGTGGTAGGTATTTATTACTGATATATCATATATTACTTTAACCTTAGAGACAACAACACTTGTTAAGTGGGGTTTATAAGTTCATGTATTGTGAGAAAACGAAACGTCCAAGAAGGAGAAAGTCGACAGGTAAATAGGAAAATAACTGACAGTTCCTTTGATAGTTGAAACTTCTAGACAGCAGTGAGTGACCGGGTTAATGACACACGAACAAAGCGCATATGTTGGTGTTGTTGACGTGTTAATATTTAATTTAAGGTTTCAGGCGACATAAATGACTACATGTACAATGAAATGCAATGAAGGGTTATGGATTGCTCCAATCAAAGACAGCATCAGCGCAAGATGTATAGTAGATGGGACCGACTATTGGCCTATGTAGACGACAAGATCTAGGAGATGAGCGAAAGGATAGTTATGCCGGAAAAGAGACTGTAACATGATATATCAAGATACGTATATTAAGATAGTTGAATTTATAGATAAACTAGTCTGAACGTGTATTCCCAACAGTTTATATGGACCGTTGTGCAATCTCCACAAATAGTAAATATTCGAAACCTCTCTCAATAAGTATGAAAAAGATAAAAGAATAATGCGGCCGACGACATTCATCTTGAAAAGCAAACGTGTAGTTCATATAAATTCAAACAGATTAAACATTTTGATGCTCCATGAGATATTGGGAAACGAGAAGTATTGTTGTTGTTGCTGTTGTTGTTGTAGGGTTTAACGCCATTTTTCAGCACAAGATAGGCTATACATGGAGGCCAGTATAAATGGTGGAGGATGATCACGGGAAAAACCCGGAAAGAAAAACAACCAACCAAGAGAAGTATTGTAAATTTTCAAATAATTGACATCTCTAAATAGGTATCTTCATTACAAAATCCATTTTAATGACCATCGTTCGTGTTTATTATAAACAAACATCAGTGTTTGAGGTATAGGTACATAACAGACACATTGTGTATGCATGCGTTCAATCAAGGTTATTGGAAATTATTCGATGGTTGTTATGGTGTTTATGTAGGCTATAAACACAATGAATTTCAATGTATTGCGAGAGACGGCAGAGTAAACTATAATTTGTATTGAAGATCGTGTCTTTTATTTATTATATTTTTTTATTGTTTTGTTTACATTACTTTATCTTGGGGTTATTGCTTTCATGCACAGAGCCGATGAAAACTATATTATTTGAGACGTGTTGAAGTTTATTGACCCACTGTTATTGATTGAAACAACATATATGATCGTTCATCCCTTTTGCAAAACTTGAAAATACATCAAAGCTAGTTTAATACCATTTAAATGAAACCCCTCTCGATATATGCACCGATAAAGCTAGCAACAGCGACTCAGAGCATTCATTTTGACACGATTAGAATACATGGATATCCCCAATCAACCGCTGGTGTACAACAAAGAAAACCAAGGTATATGAATGGCACTATTCTTTCATATTTTACAACTGAAAGTAAACTCATCGTCCAAATGTAAATATAAACCAATTATGTCTTATTTGAAACATACCTGTATTTGTCTTTAATTTAACGAACTTTCTGTAACTACGACGATGAAACATTCTTAGAAATGGCTGAAGAGCTATATAAGGGCATTGAATTTATCGAGGCTATGACAAAATACCTGATTGCGGAGGCAACCCAAAGAGCAAAACAAACAAATCGCTATGACCAAACTAAAATATGGAAAGAAGGAAAAGGCTGATACTACTACTACTACTACTAATAATAATAATAATGAGGACATTGTATAGCGCCTAATCTTTAGAAGCTCTAATCGCTTTACAACATTTGACAACACTTAAAAAACATATATAATGATATGATTACAAAAATAAAAACAAACACCACGAAATTAGAAAACAGAAAACATGCTGTAAATATTTAAGGTAAGGAAACATTATTAGGTCTTTAAGTCGGTTCTTGCAGTTGAAATAGTTGAGTATTAAGAGCGCTCTCTTTATAATGTTACTTATTTTTAAATCTGTAGCAATCCGAAACAACATGAACATTCTTATTGCAATAAGTGCACATAGGTCGATATAAAGAATCATTATCGGTCTTGTCATAATTATGATATCTAAAACGTGCCAGACTGAGACTGGCGAGTACTGATACCAGAATGAGATGATTTTTACCAGTAAAAAACTGCTGAGAGGAAGACTCAAAGACTACAAAAAACAACAACTTTTGAGTCAAGGAAATAATCATCAGCTGTATAAGCAGCATTTTCCAGCTTTGCAACCATTTACTCGCCACTCATGATATCACTATGGACACAATATTTGAACCTTTCAACTAATATAAGCTGTCTGAGGTTATGTTAATTGTGATCACCCTTCTTTTAGCCGAGCACCACTGATCCAGTATTTGTTTCTTTTTCTTGCAAATTCGACATGGGTCTGTCCAGTTTCCGTTTCGAAATTCCTAACCTGTGTTGATATACGTCAGGTACCAACTCATAACCCCTCAAAATAGATTCCTTAACCACATCATAATTAACACTTTGTTGTAATGACCGTGAAGAGTAGATTTTATTAGCTTTGCCAATAAGTACACGTTGTAAAAGTATACTCCAATATATTGATCCCCTTCCTCTTCTTTAAACATTAGTACCAACCTATTATTTAGTTTATATGTAAAGGGAGGGGTTGCTTTTCACTTTTCAGTTCTAATTTTTATGTAAATTGCATTTCCCCTTTTCTCTCTGTATTTCCATATTTCGTTTTTTTTTGTTTCCATTTGCCTATCGACCACTCCAGAGGCCTAACGGCTAGAGCGTCGATCCCGGATGCGGGATGTTGCTGGTTCGAACCCCTGCCACGTCATACCAAAGACATAAAATGGTACTAACAGCTGCCTCGTTAGGTGCTCAACATTAAGAGGTGAGTGTTGGGGCTGGTTGGCCTGATGTCAGGATAATGTGAATGGGTGGGACAGAGGCATGATGCCCCAGTGCTACACATCACTATATACTACCATGCTGCAGACATCGTTGCGATATGACTGAAAAATTGTAAAAACTACAATACATATCCAATCACACACACACACACACACACACACACACACACACCATTTACATATATTCTCTCTCTCTCTCTCTCTCTCTCTCTCTCTCTCTCTCTCTCTCTCTCTCTCTCTCTCTCTCTCTCTCTCTCTCTTCAACTCTCTTTCTGAAATTGCATTTGTGTTTCTCTTCTTAAAATGAATTCCAATAGTGTCCGAAAAAATTCCAATATTGGACATGATGATAGGTATGTAGCCTCGAATGTGCTAATGTACCAACAGTCTTCCTGTATCACGGTGATATTACGAAATTTCAGTGAATAATTTAAAGAAATTAAACCTCTCAAATATTAACTGAAATACAACCTAAATTGAGTCCTCGAAAACTGATGTTAAGACATCATATGCAATAAAGAAGTTCTGTTTAGTTCTCCCATCGTTAAAAAAACCCCAAAATTTAATAACATAACTAGTTTGAATGTTATTTTGAGAATAATGTTAGTTTTAAACAAGGTCAGGTCTCTTACTAAAACTTCAGTTAAGAAAATGTAATGCAGCAGGTACACTTGGAATCCACATGAGGAACACCAGCGTCCTAAATTCAAACTCAAGGAAAACTATTTACCTCCAGTAATAATGATCTTAATATAAAATCTAAAATGATAAAGAAATATTAGCTATGTATTAGTGTGGGCATTTGTTATGGTGGGTGGGGAGCTTTCAATATTTCAGTTAAACTATTGAAGAAGTCCTACCGAGCTCGATTTTGTTGGAAGTTAAATTTAGTGAAAGATAGATGTAAAGCTCCGAGCCCCCAGTCAGCAATGCCGACGGTTAGATGGATAAATATAAAAAGGGTGAAATTCATGAATAACTATTTAATAACAATTCAATAGTGACATGATTCAAAATTGCAATTTCACTCATTCCGCTCAACCCTTTAATAGCCTTCTACATCACTTGGTCAGGAGTGTGAGGTTCATTTCCACCTGTCATTGTATTCTTCTCATCTGTGGTATTCTTCTCTCTCCTATTTTTCCCAGTTCCTTCTCCTCTTTCTCCCCGACTTTATCCAAATTCCTTTTCCTCCGCCTCGACTGCTCTATACTCTTTTCTTCCTCCTCCACATTCTCCTGCAGACTTCGTTTCCTCCTCCTCCACCACCTTCTCTCCACCGACTAGACTTCTGTCGACGTCGACTTTTCGGTTAGCCTCAATTCCGTCTAAACCTCTTGGAGACTCGGGACTCAACGTAACCAGGAGTTCTGTCCCGTAAAAAGCTTCCTTTTCGAAGTTTTGTCTTTCGTTAGAATCTACCTCTAAGTTTTACCACCAAATTACGAGTGGCTTCTTTCGGAGTAACCCTATTGCTCAGCAATATGCCTAGGAGAAATTAAATTTTTTCTTAGAGTTCTGCAAGTTATAATTCGGTCTGCACTGTAATCACACCCTATATCTCAATTCCGATTGGATATCGCTGTGAACCGATCCAATCAAACGTAGCGGACAATGTCATTCTCGCTGTCTGTCAACGTGGGGACGGATGAGAACACGTCCCTCCCACGCTGCTGACTTCCCTCTGATCTTAGGACTAAGCTGTACCACATAGGTTTGAAGTGGTGCGATCTATCGCCTGTACCGATCAAGATTCCGGTCTCTGGCCGGTCAGGTAACCTAGCGTAAGAGTTTAACACTCGCTCCGCGGCAATGTTTGGAGATCAAATAACAAGCAGCAGTACTATTCAAGGCAAGAAGATTATAGCTTGCTTATACAAAACTTTATAGCTGGGGCATAACAAACATGACAATTATATTGTTTACACAATAGTAAGAGTTTTGTTAGATAGGCATTAAACTCAATTACTGACCAAGATCAATCTTACAATTTAGATATACGTAACAAGTAATCATAGGTAAAGGCTAACACAGTATAAATTAAATATACATCACAAGCGTTGTTACATGTTTTTTAAAGCTGTGCTTTCATATGTCAGCGATATCTAGAGTCAGGGCTACTTCCGACATTTATATTAGGAGAATAAATCCTTGCATTGTACAACCTGTATAATGTGTACAAGGACAAACCACCACTAATTTTGCTTTTATTGCAAAATGCCACTGTAACAATGCATCACTCTATGCAAATATGGTGCTGATCTGATGTCTAATATGAACACAAGTGTTGCGTTGGTTTTATTAGTTTGATCTTCTTGGAGGAGGGGCCATGAACTTGTTACGATATGTGATCTGAAACTGTTTCAGTGCAATATAGTAATATTAAAAATTGAATATTGATGTTGTCAGATGTTCAAAAAGTAGGAATAAAAAATAACTGAATCTGATATTATGCTCTCCCCAAGCCGATCTAGTACAATGTATTGTTGTAAATTTCGTGGTCAGTTACCAGTATAAAACCTCAATTTGATGCAGAATAATAGACCATCGTATTTTTAATTTTAGAGTTTTCAAAATCTACTTGCACTTGCCTAATGCCAGGAAGAAGTTCATATTGGTCCCTGGCATTATCCCGCGAGCAAGTCGAACAAATTAAGAGAGGTCGAGTACAGTTCATAAATCTTTATGATCAACAATTTTCATATTTTGCGATCTCCCCAAAGTACACATATCATCACCTTTATGGATGATTACATATATCGCAATCTTCTTTTACTTAATGGTCTACAGTTTCTGTAACCAGTCTATCTCTGTTAGAGTTCATTATTTTCATTTTGTAATCCGTGACATAACATGAATATTTGAATCAAATTTTTACAACAGGTACTATATATTTATATTTTAACTTGTCAGTTACATTTCAACATAGATATAGTGACGTATGAAAATAAAGATAAAAAGTATTAATAATCCCCGTCTTCTAAATGAATTTAATATGGTACACAATTTCATCGCAATCCTCTATACTGTCCGTTCCACCTCCCCTCTCTTGCATAAAGGCCAAAATACTCAGAAACCTGGGGTGAGAGAGAAAAAGAATTTGGGCTGGATGAGAACCTTGAAATTGAACTTAGACCAAGTAAACTACAAGAATATAATTCGTTGTAACGGTATGTGTGCACTTGCCTTGGGATTTATGTAATCAAAGATAGAAAGTTGCATACCCTTTCGACATGATACGACATGTGCATTGATGTGTGTGTGTGTGTGTGTGTGTGTGTGTGTGTGTGTGTGTGTGACCTGGATTATTCGTCAAGCCTCTTTTTCTTTTAATGAAAATGTTATACATCTAATCATATATCATTGATACAGCATACATAATTGTGTGAGATTTATTTTACGGGCATGCTTAATTCATAATGACTATAGCCATTTTTATTTCTTTTAATGCCTAATCAATCAACGTAAAGGCAAGCAACCCAGTCGGTGTTTATCATGTATTGTCTGGTTGTTTACTTGAAAATTACAGAAGGCTGATAACTATTTATTATTTGGAAAAGAAGTAAACGAATACAAATAAATGTTCTAAACTCTTTTTCAAAAGTCAGTTAGTCAGAGATAGTTTAAATGCATGTCGCCGACATCTAGGTGACTAGATGATTATTGTTAAGCAACTGGATAAGTCAGTGTACTCAGATCATATTAGTCTAAAAAAATATTATTCCATAAAGTCTAGCTTTCATTACTGTGCATATTGATCTGGTAGCATATCGAGGCATCGAAAAGTGAACTTAACGTTTCGATGAGCAAATCAAGTCAGCCATTTCGAAGAAAAATATATAATGTTTCAGTTCAATGTATTTTACCTACCCCCTCCGGTTCTCTCTATACTCTCTTTCTCAATTCTAGCTACTTCAAAGCCATAATGTATTTATCTATGTATATACACATGCATATATCTGCATATATCTGCATTCTAACCCTTCCTCTTCTCCCGTACATATTTATCTTCATTTACTATTTACACACGTTTTTGATAACTTAAATTATGGGCATAAGGTTTAAGGCATAACAAAGAAAAAAGGAAAAAATAACTATGTACCTATTATAATGTAATTTCCTTAACTTCCCGTTTTCTTCTGCCTAATGTTCAAACTTTAGTTGTGATATGTTGCCGTATAATGGGTCAAGCGCAGATTTTCAAAAGGCAACTTTAGTTTCAATGAATTTCCTTTTTGATATGTCTGGGGGTGATGGATGGTATAGATGGTGCAATGGAAATAATTTTCATGTGGTGTTGGATGGCATAAATGGTGTGTGAGAGTATATTTTGGAGATTTTATCTCCTCACACACTCTAACCTAACAAAAAGAAACTTGGGATAGATTGTAAGAGGTACTGAATGGTATAGTAGGTGTGGTTGATGGTATTTTAGTTATGTGATAGATAGTTTGTGGGATTGGATTTTCTCGTACATTCTAAGCTACCAGAGGGCGATTTGTCCGTTGGGAGTTGAGTGGTACAGGTGATGTAATTTATAGTATTTTTGTAGCATGATGAATATTAGGTTTGTGAGATCAAATGTAGTTTGCCAGTCCCGTTTGTTCTAATAGTTTTGTATGAGAGACTATGTATGTATGTAGGAATTTATTTGTTTGTTTGTGTTTGTCTATGTTTGCTCTCATCAACCTCATGTTCCCTATAAATCCATTTCACCTACCTACCTACAGGTAAGCTCAAACACTGCTACCAAGTGCCCACTCGAAAGAGATCAGCCACTTGTAACAGTTATGCCAATTTTCCCAAGTGTCAGTGCCGTGACGTCACCCATGTTTGTTTTCTATTGACCCCCAAGTGTCGTTCCCATGTTAATTTCCCCTTGACCCTATAAATTATTTAACCCTATACATTTCCTTGAGCTTATATTCTTTATTCACTTTTTGTTCATAGTAGTCACATAGAACCCAGCCGCCTCCATTAACTACTGTCGGCAGACTAGGACTGTGACATGTGAGTTGAAATGCAATGTCTGGAGCCTTGTCCGTAATCGGATTGGAAGAAAATTGAAATTTTAGTCTATACCTGTACACTAAACATTTTGTTTCTCTAATCAAACTTCTCCGATCGCTATGCTGTCAGCTATGAGGTAAATATTGCCTTAATATTACCTGTGCCAATAAGTAATCAGACCAAGGTAGAAGCGTTGCAATGTTGTAAATAAAACCTAGTAACCTGGATCATTTGCTGATGTTGCCATGACGATGACCACATAAAAATAATCAATAACATTCTACTCTCTCTCTCTCTCTCTCTCTCTCTCTCTCTCTCTCTCTCTCTCTCTCTCTCTCTCTCTCTCTCTCTCTCTCCCCGCCATGATTTCTCTGTCTGTGAATCCTAAGAAAGATATAATATATAAATAAAGAAAATCTACTATTGTTGAAAAACCACTTTCCTTGCATGTTATCAACTTACCATACCAAATAAATATTATGAATGGGCTTTAATAAAACTAGTAACATATATGTGTATATGAAAAGAGGGAGAGGGCTGTATGGAAGGGGAGAGAGAAAGCAAGAGGTAATCAGGCACAGAGCAATAATGAAATTGGCAATTTTTAATGTGCAATTGGTAATACAAATATAAGGAGTGACTAAGAATTTCGCCTGTGTTACGTACAGGCCGCTAGATATTGTACACAAACTATTGTCATACCGAAAAAAAGTCGTTGGTACTACTTAATATGTCGCATGTAACTGCCAACTGTCTTATCAGAATTTTTCTTCCCTTATTATTCGAATTTTCTTCGAGAGTTGTGGATCAAAATAGTAGTTTCTATTCCTTTGTGATGTCAAAATCATTTCCTGAGGGCATGCAATACCCATACGCTAACGTTTGAAAACATAGAACAGTTCGACGACTTTCATACAAACGTGGTCTTCTCTTGGAACAGACTCCTAACTACACAGTATAAAAAAAGCATTTAAAAGAAAATACCGTAGGCAGAAACTCCGCTCGTCCACTACATTGAAAGAATCGGTATTCGTATACCCTCTATTTATAAGGCACTCATTTGATTAAGAAGAACGTTAGGTGTAAGGAAGAAGTGTCCAACTTGATTTTGCTCTTAGAACGATAACGATGGTTTATATTGAACGTTGACATAATTATTTATGTTTAATGTCTGACGTAACACTAGCAGTGACAATATCAGGGAATGGTGACGAGGTCACGATATAATTGTTTACAAAGATCTTATACAACTGATTCTATATAATTGCGACATAGATGTGTGGCTAGGAGGTCAGGAAAGGTTCATATTGTTGTTATTTAGCAAAACATCACAGATCCCCAACATAATACACGTATGCAGCATATCCTAACCCGTTTGAAAGGACAGAAGAAAATGAGGGTAATTCACGTTTATTTCCGCTAAGATATTTTAAAATATACATTTCTCTTGATGATGGGAATCTTTCTTCAATTAATTGCTAAAAAACATTGATTGGTCCTGAGATTAAAACGTCTTGTAAAAGGTTATTCTTGTTGTGGTGACAGTCCATAGCATTTCCTACAACACTAATACTGCTACGACTATTGTTACAATAACAGCTAATACTATTATTACTACTACTGTTCTTAATAATAATAATAATAATAATAATAATAATATAAATAACACTATGAGTATTGTCTTTGTTGAACTGTATATTTAAATATTTATTTGAGCCTGTATATCGATGTTGATTTTGAAGATCTTCAAAAACTGTGTTTTCATAACCACGATGGTATTATTAAGAATAAAAATTCAACAACATTTTCTAAACGTTAATGCCCGTATTGTATTCGTCCAAACATTTTCGAATATTTGTAAAGACCCTTGACAACAGTATTTCCAAAAGTGTTTTAAGTGAACATACTTTAAGTCCCACTGGTGTATGACAACGATCCTATCTCGACGCTGTATCATACGTAAACAAATCAAGTCTTTCGAGGGGTCCAAACTGGGGTCCAGAGCCAAGAAACTTTAAGAACGTGATATTTATCCGTTGCGAACAGTTCTGTCAGGTCTATCTTTTTTGGAAACAATGATGGGCGCTGTGGAGACAGCAACATGTATAGTAACAATCGCACAAACCATAGAACAAATATGGATAGCAACTCTAACCATTCAGAGCCCTTGACCTCTTCCATACAAGTAAGAAATCTTTTCTCTAATAAATGCCAACCTTACGTGACTTTGTGCATTTTAACATATTTTAGTCGGATAGTTCTGGAAGAGGCGGTGGTATTTGTTTCAATTTTCTCTTTCAAATACACTAGATTAATTTACTCTATCAGCTGTAGCCTTTAATATAGCATCTTATGGATTATTTCAACTTTTTCAGAAATTTACAAAATATTTGTACTTTTACTATTGCATTTATTGTTGTAAACAATTTCATTGCCCACTTTCCTATAGCAATTACTTAGAAATAAAATACTTAAAATATATAAACAATACTGTTTCGGCATTTACAGTGGAATAATCAAAATATTTCGAATATTGAAAATAGGTTTGAGAACATTTTAGTTAGAAATAATGGCTTCTTCTTAAATGGT
This sequence comes from Megalonaias nervosa, assembly GCA_016617855.1. Classification (NCBI taxonomy): domain Eukaryota; kingdom Metazoa; phylum Mollusca; class Bivalvia; order Unionida; family Unionidae; genus Megalonaias; species Megalonaias nervosa. The sequence continues at coordinate 32,487 of JAECUM010014271.1, forward strand.
TTGCTTTTCTGGATAATGTAATATATAAATATCTACATCATGTCCTATATGAAAAAAATTTACCAAAGTGTGTGCTGTTGGTATGCTTTGATTAAGGTTAGTATAAAATAGAATAATTGTATATGAACTTGTATATCTTAAATGAGTAATCTTATGTGAGTAATTTTATGTACATAATATGATGTTATTGAATTTAATAAATCAAGTCAGTACTGGTAAGCGTTCCGAATCACTGGTTTCTTTTTACACGTGTGGTTCTTATTTCATGTGTAGTTCGAATCTATCAACTCTCGAACGTGAGCAACGCACATATATTGCATACAGTTACGAAATTTCACATGTCCAATCACTGAACCATAAAGTTCTATTATGACATCTGTAGTTTTATTCAGTTTTGCACGTCATATTGCATAAACGACAATACACGTGATTTCGTAGACATCTGATCTGGTAAGCACAGGAATCTACACAGTCGCTGTTGAGAACTTAATTAATTACGTCCTAAACGCAACTTTGTACCATTGGTGTTGTTCGTACGAAATAAGGTGACTTTATATTTAGCTTCATAAATAGCTCGTTAAAAGAGCTTCATAATAAACTTTAAAACAAAGAAACAGATCAGGATTAAAGAACATAAAATCACAAGCAAACAAAGAAAAGCAAGTAAGAAACAACTATTTGCTTAACTCAGTCTAACAGTAACGGAACAGGATTTGACAGCTCACTGTTTGAATCAATTAGACGATAGTTTCAATTCATGTGCTGCACACATCCTAACGTCAAATGAACAAAACGTAGGGAACCTACACAAGATAACATCGTCTCAACCCTGCCAAAAACAATTAGAGCACAATATCTCGTTAAGACCACATGTGTAGTTATGGTAGAATTTTTCATATTGGAGGTAATATCCGATATGTTCTTACATACGATTCAGTTAAAAATACACGTGTATATTTCTTTATTAACTGAAATAAGAAATGTCTTTTTCGAGATTTTCACAAGTAAGCTGCTGAGATCGTCTGACTCATAATCAAGATAACCGCTCTATTTAGTTCAATATTAGGAATAAGATATTTGATTTGTAAATTCCTATACATATCCTCATGTCAAATTCAATATTTTACCAATTTAGAAGTCACAGGTTTTAAGACAGTAGTGGAACAAACTTTATGTGGTCATTACTAGCACAAACATTAATAAAAAATATTTTTTAACAAAACATTATTACATTTGCAGAGTCAATAGGGTTACTTTTAAAACGTAGAGATTTGAGGACTTAGAAACATGGGAAGTTCAAATTTTGTAACATTGTAGCATCCTTAAAGAAATTGTATTGTAAGGATATTTCTGATATTGAGATATACATGCTTGTGTTTCATTCATTGGCGATTTCAAAATTTAATTTCGTGTCACTTCTGTCATTTTCCAATAGTTAGCTACAATATTTGGATCGTAAAATGTCGCAGATGTTAAGTATCTGGAAAAAATATTGTGTATTGCTTGTAATTCAGGATTAATGACGTTAACATTCTTGTATTTCCTTTCATTTGTAGTTCAGTCCATTTCTCAGTCACCACAACAGTATTATAAAAACGTTATTTTCTATGAGCTGCATTTGTTTGGTCGGGCGATAGTCTTGTTTTTGAGATACAGTTTTATTATCAGATGACAGCTGTATGACCAAATAATAACAAAGCCACGTCCTGATTTGGCTGGAAACAAATGGTAGTTAAGTTTTATCAATCTGGTTCAATTCACAATATGATACACCAGTATGTAACTTTGGCATTGTGAGAACATTACTTTCATGAAATCCCTTCATGTGTTAGATAACAAATCCTTCCCGAGTTCGATGTGATGCAGTTGGTGAAGGCAATGCACCTGACTGCAGTGTGGTTGGAGTTACTAATCTCATTCCGGTCCACTAAAGTCTGAACAAATACTGTCGAATATTATATTGTTATGAAGTCGCTATGAATCCATGTATTATAAATAACACAGTTTGCCCGTATACGGCGTCATTCAAGATTGCGTTTCCTTTTCATGTCCAGCGGCATACTCCTACTCTGTAATAAACGAATAATTACAAATGTGATCTTTAGCAGCACGTCTAAAATGTTGAATTCTTCATAATATAAACTCTTGTAACTTAATTCATTGTTACTTCATTTACATATACGTCAGTTAAGTATATCAAACACTTTGTGGTAATTATATATTTCATCATCTAAACATTTGCACTGCTCATTACTTTGAGATGATTACAGCACAATATGTTATAGGTCTAAAAACGATGTCAGACACAGGAGATCATACGACGTGTTGTGAAGGAATAATCCCTATTATGTAATGAATTCATGGTGTATTGCGTAAGAGAAAGATCGCCTATGGATGTCAAATTTTAAAATGATGAGGACAAAATTAGTTGCAATTGCAGTTATGAAACCAGAAACTAGATTCGAATGGACAAAGATGGTATAGTCATCATACGCTTTATGCCATAAACTGCTCTCAGTAAGACAGCTGATGTATGTTTTGAAGTGCAGTAAAAATACACCGATCAGCTTGAGAATAGTTCCCTATTTTGTTAAAGATTGTATATGTTTAGCTAATTACCAGTTTATAACACGTTAGAAACAACATGTTGTTCATGCCAATTCGGACAAGTCTGCAATTTCGAAAATAATGTGCCACCTAGGAACCTTGCTTGTTTGCAATTTGGTGAAATGCTCGATTTGTTTAAATTAATTCAGTCTCTGTAAGTCCTGCCTCTGGAACAGAGACAATACATAGCAATAAAGAAATACAGAGAGCGAGAGACAGGGCGAGACTAGAGCAAGCACTTTGGAATGAGAAGATGATCACTAAGAAGAACTTAAACAGAGTTTTAAACAATCGTTGCATTACATAGAGAGATATATACGATAATCCTCACATGCACACACAGAAGCTACGTTTGTGTGTATGTATGTATGTATGTATGTATGTATGTATGTATATATATATATATATATATATATATATATATATATATATATATATATAGAGAGAGAGAGAGAGAGAGAGAGAGAGAGAGAGAGAGAGAGAGAGAGACAACGGGAGGGAGAGAACTAATCAGGCGCAGAGCAATAACGACGTTTGCAACGTAATGTGCAAGTGATTAAAACATAAGAGATAACTAACAAAACCACCTGTGATAATTATAGGTCGGTATGTAGTGTAAATAAAGGGAATGTCATACCTAGAAACGTTCGTTGGTTCTATTTAATACACGGTAGGTACCTGCCAACTGGGTTATACTAGAATTTTATTTCCTTTTATTAAAACTTTTTCGGGGCCTCTAGGAGAAAATTGGTAGTTTCTGTTCCCAGTCGATCGGTATATGCAAATAGTCACTAGAAAAGACTTCATACCATATACATCATAACATAGTCAATGGTTTATATAGGTGTTTGAAAAAAATGCCTTTAGAAAATGCCAGAATATGCAATTAATATCTACACCTCCGAATTGTAGGATAGCATTGGGATAAATAATACATTTATTCTTGAAATTATATTTACAGCAGAGACATACATTTTATTTGAAGACATTTAGAATACCTTTTGATCTAATCCACACCGTCTATAATGTACGAGTTGGCTATACCGTCTGTGCACAGCGCATTCTCTTCTTTTACCGTAGGGCATAGAGTCCCTAAAATTAGTACACAACTTCCCCGTGTAGTAGAAATCTGTGAGAATGATTTTTAAGCCCCAGCCTTTCGGTCGCTGGGAAAAGGATGAGATGCCCATTATAAATCAGAACTGCAATTTCAGGCAACTTATAACATATTTTGTTATATTAAAAAGACCTTAAATATAAGGTCATATCAGAAAGACCCAGAATACATGTTATGTACCATCACATCAGCACAACATTGGCTACATGGTACAGAATGCAACTAACGTTTAAGAATGTAAATATTTTCAATGAATTATAGTTATGTGAGTGACGTAGGTACGGAATTTGCAATATGAACTTTGCCAGATTAACCTGACATTTTTGCAACGCTGATGTAAGGCTGTGATTTGGTTACATATGGAAATAACGTTGTTGCAACGTTGCTAAACATTACATATTAACATAATTTAATTAGTCCTCTGAATAAAACATAAACATATAAATGGCACGTATGTGCATTGATCATAACAACACATATAACAAATGATGTCATTTTTACAAATATAATATGTGCAACGTCGCTACAATATTCTGTTTAGCTTCACACTGTAAGCAAGAACCATCATTGGCTCGGATATTTGGTAATTTTCACCTCATTAGAAATAACCGAATAATGGTCCCACTTTTTCTGGGAAATTAATCTATTCATCAGCTTTTACGAGATGACGTACGATCATTGTTCATTTGTTTATACGAATCTACTCTCCGAACCTTCCTGTACAGGCAGAATAACATCTGTGGATGAGACGATGATTTATCTACTATTTTCAACCGTCAAGGCATATTATGAAAGAGTTCTTTTGGTTGATTGTTCTAAGTTCCAAAGTGTCTGTTGATGCACAAGGCGGTGCCATTTTCAAACAAAGAAAATATGGTCTATCGGCCCACATATTCATCTATATATAAAATGACACAAACGTTTGATATATTTGTGTCCTTTATCTAACTCTCATTAAATAAATTATGTTGATACATTGGGGTTGTGGCTGAGTTAAAAAAGAAAAATAATGAGGATGTGGTTGGGTTTATGTAATAAAATGGTTCATGTAAATGTTTGCAAGAACGTAATATTTATTAGTCTTGACCAAGATATATTCAGACATTCAAGTACAATATAATAAAAAACATTGCAAAAACTTAAAGAAATATATGTTTAGATGTATGCAGGTCAGTATGCAAAATTGAAAATAGGAAATGCACGCAAAGACAACAATGATAACATTGTTTATCAATGATAACATTGTTTATCATGTATACAGTTAATAGCTTGGTAATGACATGCATAAGCTAGTCCTTATGAATCGTTTCCTTCTATATAATGTTTCGCTATGACATTCTACAATTTAGCCAAAACAAGAAGGTATACATGAGATTTGTAATGTTTTAATGTAGCCGACGACACCCCAGCAGTCATATATTTGTGTGTTTGTGTGTGTGCGTGTATTCATATAATATAGTGAGATAGATAAAATTCAGTCTTACAAATATGTAGCGACTAAATAAGAAATAAAATGAATGTACAATTTTGTGATGGTCTAAATAACTTTAATTTGCTACAGTGGAGTGCAAAAGCCTGATAAATGTGCTGTTCACGTCCGTTCTTAGAGAAAAATCGTAGTACTTAATAGGGTAAGTTGAGAAAGGCTTTAAATAAGACGAAGACCACTAAGTCATAAAAACTGCATTCACCTGACAAGCTTTTAAACATGCGTTATGTACACAATGATGAAGCCACTGCTGAAAAGGAGAATGTAATCATTCAAAACATTATCATGACAGATATTCAGTTTAATTTTATGTATAAAGTGAGAATGTTCTTTCTTTGTGGAGTATCACTTACATAACAATAGATATATATTAATTACTGAAATCTTCTCTTCTGTTATTCAAGTGGTGCAGACACTAAGCAGGTGTACCAAAGAGCAGTCCGTGCGTGCCACATTTTAAGGCGTACAATAGTCCCATTTATATATATTAATAACTCCATTATGGCACCAATTTCCGTAACCATCACCTCTATCATGACATTTGTCAAGCGGGCTACAACAACTCACCCAGAGTTTGTTCTCATCAGTATAGCACCAATATGAGTTATACACAGTCTCATGATTTCCGTGAGTGCCACATGGATGTGAAGGAAGACAAGATTTTCCTGTGACAGTTCACGAACCAGGATTACCACAAATTACATCCTTGTTTCCAACGGTACACATCGATCGATCATCGAGACCACCTAATTTACATTCTCCAGTGCAGCAATACTCCCAAATATCGTCTGTCTCGCACCAGCTATATAGTGTACCATTATGATATCCGCACTTGCTACCCTGTTTACAGTTGGTGTTTCCAGCAGTAATTGTGCCCTTCTCCACAGATCTCTTCATAAGAGTGCCATGCAGTGAGAATGACAGGTCATCTTCCACAATATTCTTTTTGTCGGTAATCATGTTTTGGGTTAGAATACAATATGGTCCAACAATCAGTAATAGGCCGAGAGGTAATTTGTACATCATGATGTTTCCCTGAAAGACCTAGAGTATATCAAATACCATTAAGTCACTCAATAGATTTGGAACGAAAATTATTTACACGTTACGTGTTTTAGGAGAAAACCGAGATATTTTACTTAGATGGGGTTAATAGCTTATTCGGAAAAGCACAGAGCGATCCATGTGTCCGAGTAATTAGGATGTAATATTGACCCGAACAGGAAAATAATGAAGCATACTTCAATATTTATGTCCTTTAATGTATGCCAGCAGGTTAATGTATTCTTAGGTATTATAAGATAGTGACGTTTTATCTGTCCGTTACTACATTATCAAAAACTGTTGGAGAAAAAATATAGTAGAACAATGTAAACAAGTATATGAATGGCTTCAAAGCAGTTTGAAAAGCCACACATGAGTTTCCTAAAATGGATCAACTATAAAAAAAAAAAAAATGAACATTTAGCACTTTTTATTTGCAATAATAACCAGAGCCATTTGCATTCTATTGACATTATGAAGAAAGAAATAACTTGATTGTTTATGCAGTAAGCAGGCAATGAAGAACATGGTGTACTTTTATTACAGGGTAGAAAGTTCAAAATTGAACGAAATGATATGAAATTATATTTTTAGGAATATTTTGTGGTCAGGTTAAAAACATATATTCAGTGGAAACGTTATCACTGCTTAATTATTACTTTAATAATTTGTACTCTTTGTCGCAAATTTAATACCTGGCAAGGACGAACTGTACAATGCTTATAACATTTTGCATATTTTTATTAACTCTTTCCTAGATACTTCCAAAATATGTTTTATTATTTCACCTGTTTATAATTTTTTCTATCTATTGCATCTCGTGCACATATCACTTATCATTCACCTTGCCACCATCCAGTTCTGTAAATGAATATCGTAACCTTTCTTCCTTTTCATGGGACTAGTCCATGTTATCAACATTTTAACGTTATTTCTTAAAATCTAACATATACCATCGAATTTGAATTTGACGGCCTTCCCATCATGACAATACTAAAACATTTTCATTCTCCTGCTTAAATCTATTATTCATAATATGTCTGCTTGTGCTAACTCATTAGAAAATGATAAGTCGTGTTTCTGGACAATGTAAATTTAGAGGTTCATTGTTTTCATGTAACATGAATGGAGTTCTCAGACTGTGAACGCGCAAGGTATTTTGGAAAATACAGTGGATCAGGTACAGCGAACATATAGTATATTTATACACCGTTCTTTATTTTTCGCACCTTTATCTTTAATTAGCCAGTACACCAACTTGCGATTGGCTATGTCGGGGTTCTGTGATATTCTGCCTAAATTAATCTCCGATATATCGCTTCTCACGGAACTGACACTTATCTACTCTTGCTTTTATATGCCCGTTATTTTCCAATATAGTACAATAAAATCTGTCAAATATAAAATGTCATTGGAAGTGGTAAACGTTAAAGCAATTAGAGAATTTCAGATGTTTTTAAATCTTGCCTGAAATGCTATGGTTATCAGAATTTTAGGTTTTCATACACCATTCGAATTTATTCAATCGAGAGTATTCGCGCAGAATCGGAGAAAACCGTTCCACTTATCGGTACTGGGTATGTTAACAGGTATACCGAATCTACTAATGTCGTATAATATAAGAAAATATGCTTAAAGTATTTGTATATGAGCCCGTCTTTGAAATTTGATAGGCACGGATATGGTCGAATACGAACAATTATCTAGACGAAAAATCCATTTGTCTAAGACCCTCAGAGGCTAGTATGTTGCAGCTGTTACATCTTATACCAAAACATCTCGTCTAAGATGGATTTTTACACACACACACACACACACACACACACACACACACACACACACACACATATTATATGAAAGATGAAGGAATCTAGATATAAAAGTGCATATCAAATGATTCTATTATGTTTAACCTTAACCAAAACACACTATCTTCATACATGTTTAGAATTTCTGTTATGCAGGTTATGATGTTAATAATTATATGTCAAATTAACCAAAACAAAACCCGCAAGCATTTAGCAAGAAACCAGTATTTCTAAATACAAACGTATGAATATCGGATCATACGTGACGAAACATGATGTTGTATAACTTCAAAGTGTTATATTTCTACAAGTAATTATCAGAGATAACTGAGTAGCAATATTGTTTACAGCTACCAATTCAATATTAAAATATACATTTCCGTATAAGTTGGAATAATCCATGAAACGCTCTATTGTGCATTTCACGTCATAGAATAATACAATTCAGTTTATTTTACCGATAAGCCTGAAACAAATGCCACGCTATCTTCCAGCACCAGATTTGCTTACTTAAGCATCCGACAAAAAGATGTTAAATTGTACATGGTCGGAAACTTTAAAAAAAAAATGTTTCTTAACTGTATACAAGAGATCACGAACTCTTAATGGTTGAAATGTCTCTCGTGCGTCTGTTTATATAGTCTGAAATATATATATATATATATATATAT